>JAADVW010000699.1:0-17573 GCA_023335875.1 Elongisporangium prolatum | reverse complement strand
TCAGACACTTCAATGAAAATCTTTTTATGTGTTGAAATGAGAGTGTTGTAGGATAATCGCATTGTGTATTTGCTAAATGTTTTCTTCATTTTGGCTTCGAATAAAGAAACAATGGTCTACTTTAGTATGGGATGCGATGAAAGATATGAACAAGTTTGGTGATTTCGATTAACTAAATTTAGTGATTCTAGTCTGATAAATCCATGTAGTCCAGTAGTACGCCCGATTGTAAGAATTGAAGTTGTTGGGTAATGTGAGTTCTATTGGCAGTGTATGAAGTCTCGGCCACTGCCATCCAAGAAGCAATCCTTGCGACTAGCCTACATAGTCTAGTGCAACTGGCAAGAATTGGTGCTCGAGGTATATTGTTTAAAGCAGCCACTGCAATCGGAACACGCTCGGTGGTGCAGTTGAAGTCTTTGATGCCCAGCCGAAGGGAGAACGACTCAAAGCTGATACTTGCGTGAGAATGCGCAGTTGCCACAGCGGCATTCGATATTATACGGAATCGATACCGTATATTAATAGAAAATGCGTTGCCTGTGCGCATGAAACGCCTGATATTCAAAGATCTCTGCTCCATTAAATTAAGTATGCGCGGAAAGATCTTTCGTGCTCAGTGAAGGGTCGCGAACGGATCCACTCAAAAGACATGGAAGCTCAACGTTGAAGAAGACTGAAAACTGAGTTGTTGCATTAATAGCAATTAGCGGAGCGGGCGGATGTAGCGAAGCTCCAACTAAAAAATACTGAGGCAGACATCATAGCGAAGGTTGTTGGGAGCTCATTGAGAGGGAGAAGGACTCTGGTAGTCTACTTGCAGCGGAAGTCCGAGCCGACGGGCAAGCACTTCTGGGGCTTGGTGCAATGGTCGAACTTCCAATCGTTCGTGCCGTCATGCTGGCCACACAACTCGCCTGGCGGAAGGATGAAAGGCTTGCATTGGCTGTAGTACTCGGAGTACTTGACGCAGACGCTGCCAGGCTTGCAAACTTGGTGAGGCTTCATGCACTCCTGCCACAAATCCATCTGCTGGGGCTTGTCCGGGTGAAGAGTAGGCCAGAACGTTGGCCAGAACTTTTCGCGGTGTGGGAGATCGTGCTTCACTTTTAGACAGTGCTGCTCGTTGCTCGCGCCCGTGGCCATGCAGGCGAGTCCTTCCGCGCATTTGTCGTATTTCCAGAAGTTCACGCCGTCATTTTGTCCGCACAGCTCATCCGCAGCAAGTACTGGAGGCATGCATCTGCGATAGAAGCGGTTCATGGTCACGCACTCATTGCTGCCTTCGCACTGTACGAATTCATCCGTGCAATCCTCGAAAAGACCCACGAAACGGTCTTCCTTCTCGCTGTCTTCGCCTCCATCTTCATCAGGCGAGGTCCAATCAGCAAGAGCTGTGAGGATCGGTTTGGACTCACTTGTGTTGCCTCGTGGCGCTCTGACAGGCTGGCACTTCTTGACGCTTGCGCCAACATCATCCCATCGGCACTCGTGATCTTTGTCCTTGCAGCACTTGCTCTTGGTCCAATTTTCGCCGTCGCACTGAGACTGCTTCGGTATCAAGCAATCATCTTGTCCGTCGGTCACGACCACGCGCAGATGTAGATGGCTGGTGGCTTCTGCGGCCACAGCTGCCATGACCTCCGCAGTAACGATCAGTATCGAGGTCAAATACGCCAGATTCATGGCCTTGATCCACACGGATACGGTCTTGAGCTATGCGAAGCGGTTCTTGGAGCTTGAGATGCTAGCTGCTGATTGCAAAATGAGCTCTTCGTCTCGTCACTCGATGGCCTTTCGTGTTGTCAATCTGATGCATCCGGCTCCTCAGCACGAGCGTTTCATCATGTGGTCACGAGCACTTGCACTGCTTCAGCGCTGCCCTCTCTCCCTCATTTGCAATTTGTATGCAATGAGTGCGCGCTGGCGCGCACTAATCACCGTTACGCGTAGCCCACCTTGGGCTGTCGCCCTCTATTGACGGCACATGGCCGTCATTGGCCGCAGTTCGAGATCGACCACGACACCTTCAGCGCCAGGATCTGGTTTCCGGTACATGGCCTTAGACTCGTGCATGACCTGGCCCTCGTTGATGCCGAGTACGTCCTGCTCGTCGGCCCCGCAGTAAAAGATCTTGCGCTTCTCCTGGTCAACCACTGCTTGGTTGGTCGAGAACACGATCGGCTGGCTGAAGTCGTCCACGACGGTGATCTTACTGCCGTTGCGTGCACTCAAGGCGTGGACTCCACCGCCATGAGGCGCTTTGCGCAGGCTTCCCGAGTACACGAGCTGGTCGTCGAGATATATGTCCAGGTCCTTGACGCCGCGTTCCGGTGTCTTGCTGTAGTTCCAGAACTTGATGAGTGAGATCACGATTGGCTCATTGAAGACAATGAACACGAGATTGCCCTGAGGGTTCCCCAGCGAGCTCGCAAGTGGCGCCAGCCAAGCATCACTCGCTTCCCGCGTGTTCTTGTTTCGACCGCTGAACAGGTTCGCAGGAACGCGCGTGTCTTCTTCTCCGCTCTTGCTGATCTCTGTGATGCTGAAGGGCTTGGCCGCGATGCGATGTGGCTCGATTGTAAGCAATTTGCCATGGAAATCGTAGATTTCCAAGCCATTGAGACCGAGATAATATGGGTCGCCCCAGGTCGTCCAGCAGATGAGTTTAAGAATAAAGCCTTGCGGATACAGACTCGGCTCGTAATCCTGCTTCACGAGCGGCGTCTTGTACGTGCGGGTCTGGAAAGGGTATCGAATGCGTTCAAGATATGCAATCTGGCTCTGGCTCTGGCTGGACAAGCGAAGCACTTGATCAAATTCAAAAAGAGCATTGCCTGGCGCCTTTCGGATAATAAACCCCGTTTCCTTTGGTGAGATGAGACTACCGTCAACAAGCACATGGATCTGCTTGACGCCTCGAAATGTGTCCTCTAAGGTCTTGTTGTAATTCCAAATGCGGAGTCCGTAAATCAATTGTGGCGTCTTGAAAGTGATGCGGATCTCGCCTGGTTTTTCATTATCCAGCGGAATGAGCCACATGTGGATATCATCGCAGGTAGTTCCGACGCCGTCAATGAGCTGTTTAAAGCAGTCAACAAAGTCACAGATTGTGGTACAGCTGATCACTTGATTGTTGTCACTTACTTTGTCAAGCGTGCGTGGGTCCCCATCATATCCCAGCTACAGAAGCAGCAGTAAACATGATCAGCCACCAGTGTTACGAGCAATTCCTTGAAGAGTAGTCAACGTACCGAAGCGAGATCTCTTGGTGTGGCGTCAATCCTTGATAGTTCGAGTGGTAGTGGTGTTCCTTGAGACCCCACAAGCACTTCCAGTTGTGTCAATCCAATGTAATGCAGATCACCCCAAGTACTGAGCAACTGAATCGTAAGTTGTCGTCCTCGAATCAGCTGCAAGTACTCGTCCTCGTCATTCTCATCCGATTCGATGTCCCTCTCAGTGATCTTACTCAGAACTGGCGATGTCTGTTGAGGTTCTTCCGCTATCCACTGATTGACCGACTTGCGCACAGAGGAATCTCCCACTTGTGGCGGCCGTACTGCAGCAGTCATAGGCCGACCTTCTTTGCTGACTCGTGCCGACTCAGCTTTGTCATCTTCTTGGTTCCTCCAGTCATCGATGCAGTTACCACGATCGTTGTTCTTGTCTGATGTCCGCGGGCGTTGAGACTCCATGTTATCGCGCATACTTGCGAGGATGGAAGAGGCTTCTTCCTCTTCTTCTCGAGCCTTCGCATGACACCTCACGATCTCGTCGTTCTGCTCAATCACTCGCAAGATCGCGTCTTCACGTGTGAAAAGGATCACCTCGCAGCATTGTTCCATCCGATCTGCACTCACGATCCCAGGCGCCTGCGCAATTTCTCCATCAAAGATCTCACGCTCCTCACGATCTTCGTTCATCATCACAAGTCGGGCATGTCGGACACCTCGGTAACTATGTGTGCGCGATTTGTTGTAATTCCAAACGCGCACCATGGACAAAGACACATTTGCGCCGAAGTTGATCAATGCAAAATGTTCCTTTCCAGCCGTGAAGGGTGCCAGCCACATGTGGAAATCGTCGCACGTGAAATTGACCCCGTCAACCAGATTCTTGGCCACGCGAGGATCGTCCTCGTATTCTTCGAGAACGTTGATATCCGCGGGGCAGGCTGAGATTTGGGCTTCCGGATCTGGGAAGTGAATCAATCCACCTAGTTCATCAAACAGCTCGATGCCGTTTAAACCGACGTAATGTGGATCTCCCCACGTGCTCATGATCTCGAGCTTCAGTTGATTCCCACACGGCAAGACTGGGATGGTATTGTGATATTGTTGCTGCACTACGGGCTCTGAGACAGTGATCGCTGTGGTAGATAGCTGACGTGATAATCTTGGTGTGTAAATTGTTAGAGATCGCGTACTGCTGGCTCTGAGTTCTGTCAGTAAAGAACTGGTGATGGTTGTCCTCGTTGATGATAAGAGCGGATCATAGATCGCCTTGTCTTCGCTCATTCGTGGTGTTACGGATAGTGAATCCCGTTCGTCCGTGGTCAGTGGTAAGCGACTTCGGTTGGTTTTACTGAAATGCTCTAGACTATCCCAGCAAGCAGTCGGGGATCCAAGTGCTGGCTTTTGCTGTTGGCGGTTGGTCGGAATAGCAATCATCGCATTTGGCTTGGCGTCTGCAGCACATTCGTTATCGATAAAGCCTTTTATTGCGTGTGGCAGATCTTCGTTCGTTTTAGCCTTGTAGAAATCATCTTTCGGCTCAAGAAAAATCGAATTACCTTTGTGAGTTTGATGTCGTCGCCGCTCGGTTACGCTTCCACTCAGCGCCTTCTCGTCAGCAAAACTCATATCCAGATTGCTCGGTGATCTGCTGGTCTGTGCACCAGATGATGGTGAAGAGGAGAGCCACAGCGGAGTAGTATTTGTGGATTGCGACGATGTGACTTGACCTATTCCAGAAGAACAATCATCGCTTAAAGTTACAGCTCTGGATGATGTTTTCATGGCGGAAACTACTTCTTGTCGGGCTATCCTCGCTGTCTTTTTCACGACTGCGAGCACATTTATCCATGTGCACATGCTGTCGTCCTCGTCTCCGAACGTCTCTGGTAGGGAGCCTGTCCATACGCACTTCTCATTCAAAAGTACTTCGATATCCCGAGTACAAGCATTGTAGGATTTCTTCCAGTCACAATCAAGTACAGTCAGTAGCAATCACTTTGTCCAGAGATGATGAGCTGCAACAAACTCACATTGTTGTAATTCCAAAGGCACAATTTGCTCAAAGACGAACACACTTGAAACCCAATCTGTAGGACACCTGGCAATACCAAGTGCAGTTGAGGCAAGGGATTCAAGTTGTATGGAAATCATCAGCATTCTACCTGCATTGGGGAGACGACCCAGCCACATGTCGCGGTCGTTATTCGTCTGAGCGATGCCATTGAGAAGCTTGTGCAGCCCACGAACCATTTCATGACTCTGTGCCAGTGGACGGCCATCAACTTGGTCGTATAATCGAAGTGTGGAGATGTCGATCGGCAGTTCGTCACCGTTGACATCGTACGCACAGATCTGCGTTAAACCCACAGCTCTCGTGTTGCTCCACGTCGATAACAGTTTGATACGCAGATCAACTGTCGGTTGTATAAAACCTTCGGCTTGAGTTGATACCGCCGCTGAAAGATCCAGCAATGGGACGATGGGAACACGTTCTTCCGCGCACTGAGTTCGCACCAATTCTGATTCAGACAGAGTGTCTTTTGCGTCATTTCCACGAGATAAAGGATGCGCTTTCTTCTTTGGAGATAACGCTCTGGTTTTCTCTGTGGATCGAGGCTTCACTTCAGTATCGTCAACTGGTTTGCGTCGCCGTACAGACTCACAAGATGACTTGGTTGCCACTTCTGGTATGGACTGTTCTTGAGTTGTTTTGTCCTCGTCAAGTGTCACTTTCGTTTCATTGAACATTTCTAACTCGAGCGCTTTCAACTTGGCCAGTCGTTCTTGACGCTTGCGCTCCATGAGTCGCTCCAGTTCGTGTTCTTCTTCCTCAAGCTGCTTCATCATGGCCGCACGCCGTTCTTCCGCGTCTCTCATGGCTTTTTCTTTTGCCTCTCGCTCTCGCGCCAACTTTTCTTTCATCTCACGCGCGTACTGTTGCTCCCAAAGAGCTTGCTCTCGCAGCACTTCGTCCAGCGTGCCTTTGGCTTCCATCGGCTTGAGATCATCTATTGCGTGGACTTGTGTGGCCTTTAAGTCTGTGAAGAGAGTCGCAGTGACTTGTTTCCAGATTGCTGGGTCGCCAATTGAGGACTGGAGTATGTTCACATCCTGTTCGCTTTGACTGCTAGCCTGGAATTGCTGCAGTACGTCGATCAATGCTTTTTGTTTGGATCTTGAAAGGTGCTGGATCATGCCAAACAGCTCAGTGGTCGTACGAGAAAGCACTGACGTCGCTTCATCCTTCTGCTTTAATGGCGACATGCAGATCTCTTCGTGGATCTCGTCTTTCGCATCGGCTTGCGTATCAACCGGAAGCTTTCGGTCCTGCTCTCCTTCGTCTTCGAACTCTTCAAAGGACTCTTCCAGATACGTCTCTTCATCGACCTCATCGTCCTCTTTGCCTCCTCCTTCCGCCTCGCGCTCGTGTTTGACGTCGCTTCGAGAGTCCTGCTTGGCGTCCGCCCCAAACACCATTAACGCATTGCCAGGCGGCGGTTTATTCCACTTGGCTCGAGACTGAGTGCGCTGTGGCTTCTCACGGTCACTCTCCAAGTCAGTCCGTCGAGGCAGTAGACCCATTGGCGCAGACTTGCATTGCGTTAGGCGATCGCCGACGCCATCGCCACCGAATCGAGTGGGCAACACTGTGGCTGCAGACTTGCTAGGTCGTAGTCCAGCGGCAGTAGCGCTATTTCCAGCTGCCTGAGGCTTGCCCGGCACGTTGAAGGTTGTGACGAAGGCCTCTTCACGGGACTCCTTGGCCTGCTGCGTCTTGGAGACCGCCGCAAGCTTCTTGCGCAGGCGGTTGCGCTCCTCCAGCATCTTGATGTACTGGCGCTGCTTCTCCAGCACCGGGTCTGCGGTTTGGTCCGTCGCCTGGTCCCCTACAGAGGGCGCGATATCCTGCGGCTTGGCCCATTTCTTCCGCGCCGCCATCCGATCCAAACTGTGTGTCGCTTCAAGCTGACGTGTACCATGGTCCCTCTTTTCAACGCACGTCTATGGTACAGTACAGGGGAAAGCCACAAACAAATAGAAGTCGACTTGAGTCGAGCCCAAACGCGGGAGAGAGCGCGAGGGGTCGCATGCGGTTGGGTATCCGCATGTGGTTGCTGGAGATGGGGCCGCGAGAACAAAGCGGCCACTGGGCGGCCATGCGCGAGAACAATCCGCCCGTTTCTGCCAGCCATCCGGCGCTCCAGTGCGGCGTTGGTTACGAGCAAGAAGCCATTCAGCCATCATGCCTGGAAGCCGGTCCGTCGAGAGTGGCGGCACCACTGCGTCGCGCTTCCCGAGCGCTGGACTCGTGCTGGCAGCGCTGCGCACTGTGCACTCGCTGTGCCAGGACGTAGGTGATCGCCAGAGCGTGTGTCTCCAGCTCCATGCGCGGCTGCACCAGATCTTCCTGCGCGTCAGCAGCTGCGCCAAGCACGGCTCGCTGGCGCCAGAGTTCGAGCTGTCGTGCCTCACGCGGCTCGTGGCCAGTTTCCGCCAGGCACTGGAGCAGCACCGCCGCCTGCGCAACATGGTGCACCGCATGCTGGCTACACGTCGGCTTATGGCGGTCGTGCGCTACCTGCACCACGAGCTGAGCGACCTGCTCACAGCCTGGAAGCTGGCCAGTCCCGCGAGCGCACTGCACCGGTGGAAGGACCAGCTCGCACTCAACCAGCGCATCGACGACAAGAAGCTGCACGCGACGCTGTGCAGTCTGCTGACCACTACGACCTTCCTGGCCAAGGAGTACACGAGCGAGCGCCGCCAGGCGCAGCTGCTCATGGAGCTCGTATGCGAGTTCACGCCCACGCGAGAGCGGTGCTCTCGTCAGTCGCCGTTGCTGCTCGAGTCGCTCAAGATGGTGCATAAGCGCGTGTCCACGTTCTCTGGTCTACACGTGCGTCGCGTGCCGCGCTGGTTCCTGCCGTCCAGCGAGGTCGAGTTCGCCACCAGCAAGCAGCCCATGATCGGCCACGGCGCGTGGGCCACGACGCTCTACCGAGGCGAGTTCTACCCCACGGACGCCGGTCAGCACCAGCCCACGGGCATTCCTGTGGCCATCAAGTGCTTCTGGGCACTCAAGGACCTCCACTACGACGTCGTCGAGCGCCTGCTGCACGAATGCGGCCAGCTCTGGTGGTCGATCCGCCATGCGCACATCGTGCCCATCCGCGGCGCCTGCCACGCCGCCAATCCGCCGTACATCGTGCGCGATTACACAACGTACGGCAGTCTGACCAGCTACCTCACGGCGCTCAAGACGCGCACGACGAGCTGCAGCAGCGAGAAGCTCGAGAGCATCACGTGGCAGCTGCTCTACGGCGCCAGCAAGGGACTGATCCATCTGCACGAGCAGAAGCAACTGGCCCATGGCGGCCTGCGCTGCAACAACATCCTGGTCAACAAGCACGGCCAGGCCGTGATCGCAGACTACGGGCTGCATGCGTTCGCCACAGAGGCACGCAAGCTGCATCTCCATCACGTGTCGCCTGCACAGGTCTGGATGGACAACGAAGACCGCATCCGGTGGCTGGCACCGGAGATTCTCAAGGACGATCAGCCTATTGAAGCCACACGCGCAGCGTTCGCAGCGGACGTGTATGCATTCGGCATGTGCATCCTTGAGGTGTTCACGAAGGCGGTTCCGTGGGAGAACATGGAGCTGGCCGACGTGCTTTCGGCCAAGATCAAGCTGCGCAGTCTGCCGCCTCGGCCCAATGGGATGCAGGACCAAGTGTGGACGCTCATTGAGCACATGTGCGCAGCGAATCCGGCGCAGAGACTCACGCTCCGACAGGTCTCTGCCGAGCTCAAGCACTTCGGCTACAGTCGCAAGAGCAGCGAGTTGCAAGTTGCTCCGTCACGAGACGACGACGACGTCGCTGAGACCAGCAGAATGAGCGACGGATCTTCTTCATTCGCTGAGTCGGACAGTCCGCTACAGCTTTTGGCCTCGCCCTCGGTCTTACAAGAAGCGGAAACAAGCCAGGAGCTGCAACTAGAGGTTCCGCTCGCCTCGGAGTTCTCCTCTCCGCTGCAGTCGCCTTCGGAGTTTCCTCACAATCTGTCATCGCAATCGAACGAGCAGAGTTCACTCGAGGCGACAATCACGCCAGACAGCGAACTCGGTGGTCGGCAGAAGTCCGGCGTCGCCTCTGAATCTGCCAGCGACATCATCGACCGCATATCGCAATTCCTCGAGTCTGGTCCGGTCGATAATGCTGCGCCTGCATCAATGGAAATCTTTCGGCCTGTACCCAACGCCAGCAAATACGAGCAGATCGAGACGTCGCAGGCAATTCTGATTGGCCGCGATTCGTTTAAGCTGGCAGGACTCCAAGAGAATGGAGCGCAATCCAAGCAGCAGTCCATAACTGACTCAGCTGCTGAAGAAAGCAATGTTGTAGGTAACTCCTCAAAGCCAACTGAAGATAACGAAGAGACCAGTCGAGCTCTTAATGGCTTTGAGTACATATCGCATCAGGAATCAATGGAAGCGCAGCTCAATGTGCCAAGTGGATCGCTTACCAAGCAGCTGATCGTTTCATCTACAAAAGCGAATGAGAAATTGCTGGAAGAGAGCGCTCAGCAGCCTACTTGCAGTCCAAACGAAGCAGTACGAAGCCAGTCTGATAGCTCAATGGAGCCTGCGCAAGAGCCTGAAGTATCTTTATCACGAACTGAAAGTGGTGACAAGGCATTAACGTCTCAAGAAGATATGGGCGGCGACTCGCCTGAAATCAACTTCTTGCGTCCGTCACTGGAAGACGACAATATATTGGCGAAAGATGTTGCCAGGGATTACGTTCCTGCTTCAACGACCACGCAGATCCGAAGCCTGATTCAACTGATTGAAGAGTGCGAGCAGTCGTCCAAACTGCTTGAAGCCCTGGAGCAGCTGTATCGGTTTGCTCAAGGCAACAAGATGCCGCGCATCGTGGAGTACAATGGCATTCCTGCGCTTTTGCAAGTCGTGCGAAACGGAATCTGTGTGAGGCACGCGCTGGAAGTACTACATGCCATCGTGGGGCACCGTGAACAAGAGCAAACTTACATGGACACTATGATCGCTAGTGACGGCGTTAGCACCGTACTTTCAGCGCTGGGTCTTCAGCTTCCGTCGGAAGATATCGACTTTACGGCTTCTTTCCTCTTGGAAATGCTCGTGTGTAGTGATGACGCTAAGCAGATTCTCTGGACGATCGGAGGCGTGGCGATCATTGACAATAATTCGTTGATTGATCGACGTTTGATTCAGGAGATCAAAGCGATTATTGCCAAGTTTAAGAGGAGGTGAGCTCATTCGCATTGTTTGACTCGCTGCATTCGTGATCCTAACAGCGTGTTTGGGAATACTAGCGAAGGCAACCGGTACTTAATCGATAACGATTACGCGCTTGCGATCGAGCGCTTCTCTGAGGCGATTGCGTTGGACCGAAGGCGCGGTATTTATTACTGCGACCGAAGGTAGGGAGCTTGTTTCGTGTGTCTACCAACTACCGAGCCTAACGCTTTGTGTTGCTGTAGCTTGGCGTACTATCAAGCGTCCATGTTTCAAAAAGCTGCCGACGATGCAGCTAAATCCATGCGATACAATCCATACGACGTCACGGGTTACTTGCGCCACGCACTCGCTCTCAAGTCACTGGGGAAATACACCGAAGCGATTGTCTCCCTTCGCAAAGGCCGGCAGGTCGATCCGACGTACGCCAAGATCAAGGACGTGCTAGCAGAGGTAGAGGCCTTGCGCAACGGATCGACCCAGCCCGATGGTCCTGGCTTGAAGAAAGTGTCCCGTGCAGAGGCAGCCAAGTTGAAAAAGAAGTACGTGTGACATGCGAACTCTGGGGAGAACGTGCGGCTCTTAACGCTTGGTGGTTCGTAGGGACGGAGACGACATGCTGCGCAAGCGAAACTACTCGGAAGCGATCCAGCATTATACTGAAGCGATCATGCTCGATGCTGAGAACGACTGGCTGTATTTGCACCGGAGGTAAGCATTCAGGAGCTGTGTCTGTGGCTCCGCATTCACTAAGAAACTGTTCTATTCGATAGCATCGCGTATGCTGGTTGTGGGAACTACGCGAACGCTGCTGAAGACGCTTCGAGATGCGTGCAGCTCAACTATCGACAGATCGAAGGCTATTACCGCCTCGCCATTGCGCTCAACGCTCTCGAGCAATACGACGAAGCGTTGAGCACTCTATACCGATCCCAAGAGATCGACCCTCGCCACTCGGGCGTCACGCGACTCATCGCGCAACTGGAAGACGAAGCGGCAGCACGGGCCAACTTGAGTGTGTGCGAGTGGCTCAAGGAAAAGGGCTACCGTGCCTTCCAGCTGCGAGCGTTTGAGGAAGCCGTGGCGTTTTACACCAAGGCGATCCAGGCTTGCCCCTGCGACCACGACGAGATCGCTCTGCACTGCTTCTTCTACCGCGCACGCGCCAACCAGTCTCGAGGCGAGTTCGCAGCTGTGATCGCCGACTGCACGCATCTCTTGAGTCACAATCCGCAGAACGTGTTTGCTCGGTTACGTCGCGCGGACGCGTACGAACAGCTGCGCGAGTACGCATGCGCGCTGGAAGACATGCGCGAGATCGTGTCCATGAGCCCCGAGTACGAAGACGCCCGCGCCCGACTGCACCTGTTGGAGCAGCGATGCAAACTGCTCCGGCCGGCCGACCAGTAAGTAGCCAGTAAGTGTCCGTTAATTTCTTCCGAGAAACAAAGATCCGCCTTTTGAATTGGCAAGCGACACGCGAAAAGACACAAGACCAGTGCGAAAGATCGGTGGCACAACGCAAGATGCAGCGGCGTGCGAACTCAACGCGGCGGAAGAAAGCCAAGGACCAAGACGTTGATCATGACGCGTGCTACCAGCACAAGCTGATGAATGAGTACAGGCGAACAATGGCTGGCTGCGCACTGGCGGTTGGAATGCTGGCCTGCATTTCTCTCGCATACTTTGGCTTGGAACTGAACCGAGAGATGACGGAGCTTTATGGCGTGACCGAGAGAAATGAGACCACGAACTCTGGTATGTCGGATGAAGAGCGCTTCTTGGACTGGTTCCATGTCGCTGGAGGGGTAAACGGCAAGGTCGGCATCCAGGCCTTTCCAGACATGGGCAAAGGTGAGTCTTTCCACAGAGCTGCCATGCGCTTGGCTATTGACCAAGAGACTGTGCTCGAGTAGGCGTGGTGGCTCTGGAGAACATTGTGGAGAACGACACGCTTCTCTACGTCCCTGCGGATCTCATCATGTACGTACCAAAGCCTGACATTGGAGCTCCAGACACCATTTTCTCATAACCAATCTATGCATTTAGCTGCCGAGAGATCATCTTCCAGACAATTCCTCAAGAACTGCACAGGAAATTCGCTAAGCTCGAGAGCAATCCGCAAGAGATGATCACGGCGTTCCTGCTGCTGGAGTTCCTCAAAGGCGAGGCGTCTCGCTGGTACCCGTACCTGCAGATTCTGCCTGCAATGGACGAAGATCCAGAGATTCCGACAATCGCTTCGCCCATGTTCTTCCACAGCGCAGCGGATATGGACGCCTTGCAAGACCAAGTCATGATCGAGATGGCGCAACGAGAGAGACACGAGGCCAAGGTTGGATACCAGCGCTTTTCAAGAATGTTTCGGTCAGTCCTGCCACCAAAGGCTGTCAGCCTCGAGAGGTACACGTGGGCACGGTTCCTTGTGAACTCGCGTGCGTTCTCCATCCGAGGCGAGCGCTTTCTAGTGCCGTTTGGAGACGTTTTCAACGGCAAAGGCCAACCCCGAACTCGCTCCTTCGCCAATGGACTGCACTTCCTCACGTATCACCGTCTGGACGGCCACGGGATGGAGATTCGAGCCGATCGATCCACGCAAAGCGGGCAGCAGATCTTTGAGGACTACGGCGACAACCACAACTACATCTACTTCCTCTACCACGGCTTTGTCATGCCCGAGAATGCGTTTGACTGCGCGTCTGTCCGTCTTCCGCCGCTTGGAGCTGCAGATCATGAGCAGAAGCTCAAGATCCTGGAGAACAGCGGCATCGGCCGTGAGCCTCGGACTTGTGTCACGCGTGATGGAAGCATCAGCATTCACGACCATCAGCTCGTGCACACATATTATCAGCTGGCTCAAATGAGTCATGACGAAGTGGAGACCTGCAGCCAGTCAGCAAGCTATACGTCCTGCTTCGCGTCCTCTGGGCCACCAACTGAGCATGAACTGGCGATATTCTTGGCCCAAGCGACAGAGTTTCAGCTCAAGAGCTACGTCACGAGTCTGACAGACGATATCAAGATGCTGGCCAACGGATCGGTATCTGGCAGCGAATACCACGCTGTGACGTTCCGTGCAAGTCGAAAGCAGCTTCTCCACGACGCGCTGAAGGCGTTGCGAGCCAGGATTCAGCAGGAGGAAGTAGAGATTGACTCTATCCAAGAACCGATGGCAGCGCTTGGAGACGAGGAAGAGGAACCAAGTGCTGAGCCAGTAGCTTCTGGAGCCCATAAGATGGATGAAAAGATCGAGCGCTTTCGGGAATGGGTCAACCGCCAAGGCTTCCCGATCAATCACCTGGAACTGCGATACGTTGACGATGTCATGGGCTACGGCACGTTTGCCACGAAGCCGCTGGAGTATGGCGAGGTGTACCTGAGTGTGCCGGTTGAACTGACCATGAGCATCGACTCGGCACGGCGGTCTCCCATGATCCAGAAGTTCCTGCAGCGGATTGGCGACCGAGACAGCGTGGACGAGAGCCTGGTATTGATTCTGCATCTTCTCGAAGAACGCTTCGGTCCGCAGCACGAGCGATCCAAGTGGAAGTCGTACCTGGACACGCTGCCGGACGGTCAGACGTCGCCTTTGTTCTACACCGAGCAGGACCATCTCACGCTGCTCAAGGCCTCCGATCTGTATCCGCTCGTGACCAACTACCGACGTCGCACCGCTCAGCTGTACATCCGCTTGCAGGAGCTGGTGGGTCTTGTAGATCGCAAGGCAAGCGCATTCCACTGGATCACAGAGCCCCGCTTCCTCTGGGCGACTGCCATGCTGGACTCGCGCAGCATCTGGTGGAGCGGACGGCGCCACCTTGTGCCTCTGCTGGACATGGTCAACTGTCTGCAGCTAGCACCAGGCCACAGAGAGCACAGCACGATGCTTGACGCGTCTACTGGCAATCGCCATGCGATCACTCGGGCCAGTTGGGGCTTCAAGGCTGGGGATCAGGTCGTGGAGAACTATGGTCAGCCCAACTACATCTACCTGTTGTACCACGGCTTCATCCTGCCAGGCGACCAGAACCAGCACGACTGCGCGCTCTTCCGCCTCGAGATCGACCGGCATGTGCTCCAGTCGGCCGGTGGTCTCGGTCCAGCGCAGAAGCGTCGCAAGCAGCAGACGCTCATGCAGGTGTTGGAGCGGCTGGACGTGCGGTCGTGGAGTCCAGACGTTTGCGTCAAGCCCACGGACTCGCAGAGCCGCAGCAGATTCGTCCAGCTCGCGCACGTGGCTCTGGATCCAGTGAACGCAGTCGACTCGCAGAGTGCTGAAGCCCTAGTCGCTGTTCAAATCGAGGCAGCTCGAGCGCTGGTCACGGACCGGATCTCGGCTCTGGCGCGTGGCTTGGCCAAGCAGGAAGACGCCGCGGCCATTTCGGAAGACTCGATAGTGAAGGAGCGACCGACCAGAAGCGCGCAGCTGGATCCACGCACGCGCCTCATTCGCTCCTTCCTGCGGCAGCAGCTGATGCAGCTCCAGCTGCTGCTTCAGAAACTCAATGACAAGTGACTGACATCTGATACATACAAAACAGTATATTCGCGATATATTCGGGCTACATTGTGTTCTAAAGTGGTGTGCCAATGGTGTGCGCGGTACCTATGCGGTCCTAGTTTTAGGTGAGACAGGTGTGCTTCCCTGTGAAAACCGATTTCGCGTGGTGGCGTTTTTCGTGCGAGGTCTTTCTTATTCGCCTTTACGCTCACGGGACATGATGAGCAGCGAGGCGCCGCCGCTCCCCATGACGCTGCCTCCGCTGCTGCGGCCGCAGACCAACACGCTGTCGTCGCTCGGGACTGCAGACATCGATGAGGACGCTGTGCGCTGGGATCTCATCTCGCCCTGCTCCGACATGGCGCCCACGCCTCGCGACTATTCCGACGAACCGGATCTGGGTAACGACCTGCAGCGCGAAGCAGGAACGCCGAGTGAGGCTCTGCTAACGACTGCTGTTGAGGCCCTGGCGATCACTAAGAAGCCACAGTTCACGCCTGCACGCGTATTCCTCGCAGATGAGGAGCCGGAAGCTGAGGAAAACCTGGGAATCAGGCAAGAGCTGAGGGAGCCGTCTGCAAAGCCTTTAGAGAGCGTGGCTGTGGCGCTGGAGCCCAAGCACCCGCAAGAAGAAGAGGAGGATGAGTACCACGAGATCGAGACCGTAGAAGACGCTGACGTCTCAAGCGATGAAGAGATCGAGGTGCTCAATGCCCAGTCCTTGTACAGCCCCATGTCACTGGCAGAAGAGTGGACCTCGCCATCTATCGTGGACGAGCCGTTCTACCATCCCAGCATCATGCGCGAGTCCTCCGAGTGTAGTGACGACGCACACACCCCGCGTTCATCTCTGTTACCGCGTTGGGGCCGCATGAAGGCGCAGACGTACGCCGGCTCGGCTGTCCACTCGGCTGTCTCGAAGCTCCGGTCTCACACGCTGCCGACCAGCTTCCGCTTCTCGCGTGGCGAGCACCAGCAGCACGAGGCGGAAGAAGACGACGGCGACTTCTCCAGCGACGATGAGGGCTACAGCAAGGCCAGTATCGTCGACCGCGGCTCGGACTTTGAGGGCACGAGCCGCACGAGCAGCAACTGCTCCAGTACCAGTCAGCGCAGTGCCAGCGGTTTCCAGCGTCCGAGTCTCTTCTCGGCGCGTCTTTCCACTGCGAACCTCCATCTCCCACGCTTCCGAGCGCACTCCAACAACACGAACACGTCGATCACCAAGCAGGAGAGCTGTCCGCCCCGGCCACACAGCTACGAGGACGTGTACATGCCCTCATCCCAGGACCCCATGGCGCCGGACAGTCGGCATTACCAGATGCAGGCGCTCAAGCTCAAGGCCAGCGCAGCGGCCACGCGCGCGGCGGGATACATCAACTCGGCGTCTGTTGAAGCCGCCAAGAAGCTCAAGTCCGCGACCTCGTTCCGCGTCGCTTCCAAGACGGCGAGCGAGACGGAGGAAGAGCTGGACGCTGTCTCGCCCATCAACGACGACGACGACGGCGGCGGCGACGCGTAGAGAGTGAGTGGTGTAGTCGTATTTAGTATTTGTGTTGCCTTCCGAGAGGAAGAGAGAGAGGAGAGAGGATAAGCTCTTTAATTTATGGTGCCCCTTGCAAAGCTGAGGCTTTCTATTGACAACCCAGCAAGACAGCGTAGTCTAGCCAAAACCGAATCCATGTTAAGTGGCGAATCTTTGCTACTATATCTTGATTAACGCAGCTGAAATGCCGAGACAAAGGCGGTACCAGTCCAGCGACAGCCGCTTGGGCTGGTGCAGGTGTTTTGAATCAAGTTCTTACTGCAAATGGAGTTGGGTTGCGGAGTTCCACGAATGCCAGGCGAGGATGCTGGTACAAACATCGGAGCGACTGGTTGAGTGGCGGCGGCCATGGCAACAGCGACCACAAGGATGAGGAGCTTCAAAGCGGAGGAAGACACTTGGTACTGGAAGCAGAAGTTGAGTAATGCTTACCATAGGAGCCTACACAGTCGTGTGGTCAGAACGAAATATGTTCAGAAAGGCTTGCTGCGCTTCTTCCAGCAAGACGCAGTCCAGTCAGCAAGTCGCAGGCACGCAAGAAGCAATGCTTCACTTTGTGACCTAGACTATTAGTCAGTTCGTTCGCAGTCGGCAGCGCACGTTGCTCTCTTGAACCAAAGAGGTGAGATCTAGTGCCTTTGGCTCCGATCAGATCGCACTTGGAAATCCGAAGGATCAAGGCGAAAGGCACAGGTCGCTTGTGAAAGATCGGTTCTGTAGAATGACTTGAGCAGTAAAGCTTTGCTACTGACATTAAATGACGGAATTAGTTGGCTGCCAAAATGAATCAACCGAATCAGTGGAACACGTTGACTGGATTTTGTGAAGTTATTACGATCATGGAAGAACTCGCACTGTGACTCACTGCTACTACTTTAGGTGTGGCAGTAGCCGCTCCACACACAACCAGTCGATGGGTAGCATTGGCCCTTGCCTAAGCCGTTGCAATTCACCTTGAGTCCACGCAGAGTAGGCTGTACGACCGCTCCATTCGTTGGCTCGGCT
>JAADVW010000698.1:0-17627 GCA_023335875.1 Elongisporangium prolatum | reverse complement strand
ATCGCAAGCCGTCGGCAGTCGCAGCCGTCCAGTCGTCCGGCCAGATCTTGTCTTTCCACGTGCCCATGTTGATCATAGGTTCGAGCGTGAAGATGTGGCCTGGACGCATGATGCCCACGCCCTTGTTCTTGGCATAGTGAGGCACGTTGGGCGGACCGTGGAAGAGCGTACCAATGCCGTGGCCGCCAAAGGTCTTGACGACCGAGAACCCTTGTTCGTTCGCTTTGGCTGCAATGTACTTGCCCACTTCACGATACATTGTGCCTGGGCGCACGCGGCTCAGTCCTGCCTGCAGGCACTCGAAGGCGTTCTTGACGAGCCGCACGCCATCATCGTCCACCTTGCCCACGAGGAACGTCTCGTTCAGGTCGCTGTGGTAGCCGTCCTTGTAGACCGAGATGTCGAGGTTCACGATGTCGCCGTCTTCGAAAGGCCGCGAGTCCGGGATGCCGTGGCAGATGATCTCGTTCACAGCAATACACAGCGACTTAGGATAGTTGTAGTAGTTAAGCGGCGACGGATAGCAGCCGCGCTCGAGCGTGGCCTCATGCACGATGCGGTCAATCTCCTCGCCTGTGACACCCACGCGGAGCGCCTTGCCAGCGATATCAAGCACCTCTCGCCCGGCTTTGCAGGCCGCGCGGATGCCGGCAATCTCCTCCTTGGTGCACACGGGGATCTTATTGTCCGATTGCTGCTCGGAGATTGGCTGGCCCGAGTGCCAGTAGTCGGGCTTCTGGATGTGATCCGGCACAGAGCGCATGGGCGACACGATACCTGGACGCAACGGCCCCGTGAACACAAAATAGTTGAAGGGCGAGCCGCTGGACTGTGGCTGACTGGCCGGCGTCTGCGTGAACATCTTGTGCAGCACCTTGTGCTCGGCCCAGGAGCTCTTGAAACACGACTGAGAGCAAAACGTGCTCATAACAGTCGGAATGCCGAGCTTCTTGCATGTGGGACACACGAGTGAACCGCTCTGGTCGCAATTCGGCGTCACGCACGCGCCTTCCATGGTCTCTGGTTTGGTCTGATGGATGTCACTCAAGTGTTGCCACTTGGACATTTGGGTGCATTTTATTAACCCTGATTGAGCAACAGAATGTTCGTGCGACCTTCGGGACACCCACGCATCACGACTGTTCCTTGACAACATCTGATTATCTGAGCCAAGAGTCGTGCGTGGTCGTGGGCTGAAGCCATCACTTCCAAGGACGATGGCGACGTCGGCCTCCGCTCTCACACGCTGCCTGGCTGGGCTTCTGCTGATGGCGATAGGTACGTGATGCTTGGTATGGATGGATCCATATTGGAACGCTAATCTTGGCTGTGCAATGCGGTAAATTTCGCTACAGCCGCGACTTCTGTTGCAGCGCGATCGTTGCGTACTTCACTGGACACTGCGATATCTGCCTCATTGGATCCGATATCCACTGGCTCAACCCAATGTAAGCGCCTTTAAAGCAGTCGCAGTGCGTGTTATGGGCTTATAACGCCGTATTTGCTGATCAAATCGTGTGGATGCAGCGCAACAGGTATACACCGACGCCTCCTCAGAGTCTTCGTCTGTTTCCACAGCTCTAGATATCGCTGTAACAAGCTCAGCGCACGATGATGCAAGTTTCTTGTCTATCCCAGTGGCTAGCTCTTTGCTTACAACGCAGAAGACTGGCGGAGACAGCGACTCTAGCGTATCGTTCGGCGACAGCTACTTGCTTCCTGTTGTGATCGCATCTGCTATTGGTGTATTAGTGATCATATCGGTCGTAGCCATCATCCGAAGGCGCAAGCGGTCAGCATTGCGAGCAGCAGCTTCAAACCCGTGGCTCACGACTCCAAGTGGCTCCATTGCCTCCGAAACCCCCGTGATGAGCGCCAGCAGTTCGCCCGTGGAGTTTATCGTTCGCCATGGCGACCAAGAACTGCTCGGGCGTGGGACCTCGATCCTCCGATTCAGCGAATGCTCGCAATCCGACGAGCCAGAGAGCGTGCGGCAGTTCAAAGCGCAGCACTGGGCTTTCTTGTACGACAACCGCAGCGCAAGCGCCTCCGATCGACCTCCTGGAGACTATCGCAGTCCAACGGCGAACTACAACACGCAAACGCTTACGCCCCCGGCCGAAGATGCAGCAAATGCACCCGAAGAAGAGCCATCGTTCGAAAGAGAGGTGGCGTCTTGTTGGGTGTGAGCGTCACGTGAAGCTGTTATCCGCCAGCAAGGCGAGAGTCCTCACTGTCCTTTGTGCAGTATCCAAGTCCCGTTGTAGTTAGAACACTCCGTTGATATTCAAGTTGCGATCCCCTCTCATCCTGTACCTACGAACGCAAGAGCATCGTCAATCCAACTTCAATGACGATGCTAATGTTACTGTATTCAAATCCGCATTAGTTAGTGCCACACACCAATTCAAAACCAAAGTGGATCTTTGGTAATTCAAGATCCAACGCAGTTGGCTCGCATGGCGCATGGCATGTCGACGCTAATAGAATGAGCGAATCATCGCCAGATCCACTCGCAGCCTACAGAATCCAACTGAGATCTCAACCCACAGCTGACAGGATCTTTTTTTCGAACCATCGACGCACCCTTGATATTTTATCGAAGACGTCTCCTGTAAAGGGGGTTCACTGTATTCTTACCCACTCTCAAGCGATCACTGGGATGTCTCTTGCATAGAATTCACACTGTACATTCGTGTGGGTGAATCCCCCTTTCCCCGTCTTTGGATGCAACACGTTGACACGAACCGTGTCAACTCTCAAGTCGGGACTTAGGGTTCGAAATATCACTGCATAGTGAAACCAAGTGACTTGATGTCACAGACCCAATGGGCAGGAGATGGAACGCCGCCCTGCGCATTGCGACATGCGCTCATCATCATCATCACTCTCTCTCTCTCTCTTCTCGCGCCATTCGCTCTCTCTCTGTCTAGCCTATCGATATGCCGCAACTCGACGCAACCGGCCGCGTGCCGCTCTCGGTGCATGTTCTGCGGTTCTACCCAGAGGACAAGGAGGACGCCACGCGCACGACTCTCAAGAAGCAGCGCTTTGTGTACGAGATCGAGACGTGCCACCAGGCCACTGGAGAAATCTACCGGACTGAGCGCCGCTTCCGAGAGTTTATCCGGCTGCGCGAGGCGTTGCTGGAAGAATGCCGCGGCTGCAAGCAATGTCAACCATTCGTAGAGCGTCTAGGCAAGTCCAAGCTGCCAACACGCGGGTTCATGGTCATGGATCTCAAGAAGTACGGCGCCACGCGCGCAATCGAGCTCACAGCGTTCTTACAGGAGCTCGTGCGCATTGTGGCCAAGCACGCGCGGCACTGCCAGGTGGACGGCCCGGACATTGACAAGTCCGTGGGACTGTTCCTGGGCCTCAAGTCGCTCAAGGACGCGGAAGATGCCGTGCTGGCCTCGCAGGATCTCATGGCGCCAGTGCTCAAGACGCGACAGGATCGCATCGACTTCCGCGGCAACTCTATGCCGGAGATGCGTATGTCCACGCGGTCGATGCCGGATGCCTCCAGCGTCAGTGAGCAGTTCCGCGCCCGAGGCATGTCCGACATCACGCACGTACGCCGTTGAGCTGTGCTGATTCATGTAATTTATATAGTAAGAGAGTGTTCTTCTCGTGACTTTTGTGTTCGTTGCATCAGGTCGATCTGATAACGCAGGTCAATACGAATGAATTAAGTGTCTATCTATATACTCTCAGGCGCGATCCGGTCGTCGCGGATGAGTGGTCGCCACAGCTCCAATGATCGATGGCGTCGCTCACCACGACTTGGACCACTTGTCGCCGCTACTGCTGCTACGGCCTTCCGAGAAGCGGCCGAACGAGCTCTTGCGCGCTGGGGACGACGAGCGGTTGTTCTTGGAGAACGACGAGTCAAAGTTGCGCTCGCGACGGTCGCTGAAGCTGCGGTCGTTGCGGTTATTGTTGCCCCAGCGGCCTCGGCTATTGCCGCCGCTGCGGTTGTTACTTCTCCAGCCGCCATTGCGGTCGTTACCGAAGCGGTTGCTGCCACCGCCCAATGAGCCCTTCTCAAGCAGCACGCGCGGCAGCTCCGTGGCGGCCGAGACCTTGACGTCTTCCAGGCCGGCCATCTCGAACTGCTCGCGCAACTGGTCCATGGTGCCGTGCGCGATGTCGAACACGAACGAGTCGTCGACGCTGTGGATGTCGCGCGACGCATTGCCGTCGATGAACTTGCTCAGGATCGTGCTCACTTCACGAGCCGACTTGACGCCTTCGACTTGCACGGTCTGCATGCGCGAGCGGCCAGTCAGCATGGACAGCGACTGCAGCTTCTTGCTGTCGAACCCGCAGAGAATGGCGAGCGCCGAACTCAGCGCGTCCACGCCCTGCTCTGCATTGAGTTTTTGGGCGGCCTCCTCAAACAGACGAGCTGATTCACGCGGCACAGTCTTGAGCTTGGCGTGTGCGTCCAGCATGGCCGAGTCCAGCACGTGCTCCACAGACGGCTGGGACTCGTGGCGGAATGTGAACTTGTAGCGCTTCTCAAAGTCAAACACTTCGTGAGCGTCCTGACGGTCAAAGAACACGACGTTCTTGCCCGAACGGCCAGCGCGACCGGTACGACCGGCACGATGCACAAAGCTCTCCTTGTCGCTTGGCAGGCGGTACTGCACCACGAGCTCAACATTGGCGATATCGAGACCACGCGCGGCAATATCTGTGCACACGAGCGTGCGCACCGTGCCGTCACGGAAATCGGCCATTGTGGACGTGCGCATGCCCTGCGACAGATCGCCGTGCAGAGCGCGCATATCCTTGCGTGCCAACGTGTTGACGATCTCATCGGCTTCCTGCTTGGTCTCCGTGAACACGAGCGTCTGGCCGCCGTTGTTGTGATAGCGCAGAACGTTCTCCAGCACCTGGATGCGGTTGCGCACAGGCGCGTGGATGGCCTTGTGCGCGACCGTGGCCGGCACGTGGTTGTCTTCCTTGCCCACAAGGTCGATGGACACGGGGTCCTTGAGGAACTTGCGCGCCATGGAGCTGACCCACTTAGGGAACGTGGCAGACCACATAACGCACTGGCGCTGGTCCGGAATCCAGCCCAGAATGGTCTCCACGGCCTCCTGGAAACCGAACTTGAGCATCATATCGGCCTCGTCCAGTACAGATACCTCGATGTCGTCCAGCGACAGACTGCCCTTGTTCACCAAGTCCATGATACGACCAGGCGTGCCCACGAGGATGTCGACACCTCGACGCAGCTGGTTCTCCTGGATCGTGTATGAGACGCCGCCGACGACGTCGATGGTGCGCAGCTGCGGAGAGATACGCTTGATCTCGGTCGCGACTTGCAGCGCCAGCTCGCGTGTGGGCAACAGGATCATGGCCTGCGGGTTGCGCGTGGCGTTCTTGTTGGCCAAGATCTTCTCCACAATGGGCAGTGCGAACGCGAGCGTCTTGCCAGAGCCGGTCTTGGAGCGACCGACAATGTCTGAGCCCTTCATCATCACGTCGAACGACTGGGTCTGCACAGGGAAGAGGTGCGTAATGCCGACCTTCTCGAGGTTGTGCATGGTTCCGGGCGACAGATCAAAGTCCGAGATGGGCTTTTGGTCCACGAAGCCCGACGTGAGCGGCAGCGGCTCGAGCACGACCTCATCAAGCTCCTGCAGCTCGTCCACTTCGTGCACAGGCGCGGCCGTGGAGGAGAACGAAGAGGCGCAGTTGCCGATGAGAGCAGAGATCGCACGTGGCTGGCGCTGCAACAACAGCGAGCGCGCAGCAAGGCTGCTGCTCTGCTGTGCGAGACGCGGCAGCTGACGCGAGGCCAAACGGCGGAGAGAGATGGCGACCGGGAGCATGTCTGCTTGCTGCCTGCTGTCGGAATGAGCAGGCACGCGTAATTGCGCCGTGACATTGATTGGTGGCTGCTCCTGTTCGGGACGCGATCCCTCGTGGCTTTTGGATTTGCGTTCGCGTGGCCCAAAATGCGGAATTCGGGACATGTCGCCATGTGTGGATAAATCAGCGCACCTTCGTGCAACATTGGACCGCCTGAGATGCTTTTTTTCTTCCCTTTTGGCTCATTTTTCGGTTCCGAGCCCAGCACGAGAGAAGAACACTAAGGTGAGTGGTGCATGCACAGCGCGGGGCCCCCTGCTCAGTCCTGTTGGCTACAAGCGGTTCAGGACGCTTGATCCTGTGCTGTACGAGGCGTTGGCTGCGGGGGGAGCGAGGGGGAGAGGAGATTGGACGGCGAGAACGACTGAGTGATTCACTGACTGACTGATGGGAATCTTGTCGCGTAAACACAGAAGCAACCATGGGCGGAATCTTGCAAAAAATGCTGCAAGCCTTCTACACGAAGAAGCTCGAGGTCGTGCTCGTCGGTCTTGAGAACAGGTGCGATCTCCTCTGGTGGCTGCGTTATTGGCTGGAGTGACATAGATGGCTAACTGTGACGGTGTTCGCTAGTGGCAAGACCACGCTGCTGAACGTCATGGCCATGGGCCACCCGGTGGAAACGTGCCCCACGATCGGTCTGAACGTCAAGCTAGTGAAAAAGGGCGGTGTGCAGATGAAATGCTGGGATATCGGTGGTCAGGCGCAGTACCGAAGCGAGTGGGGGCGATACACGCGTGGCTGTGACGTCATTATATATGTGGTGGATGCCAATGCGGTATGTGCTTTCGTCAGTCGCTGGTTATGGCTTCAGTTGTGTGATCTAAGGACCTCTTGCTGCTGCCATAGTTTGATCAAATCTCGCTGGCTCGTAAGGAACTGCACCGCCTATTAGAAGATCGGTACGTTGCAGATCCCTCTGTCCTTGAACTGCCAATGCTGACTCTGGTGTTCTGGTCTCTGCAGTGAACTGGCCACGACGCCGCTGCTAGTGCTGGCCAACAAGATCGATCTGGAGCCCCACATCTCGGAGCCGGAGCTTATCCGCGAACTCAACCTGGACTACATCGTGGACAACCCGTGGCTTGTGATCCCGATCTCGGCGCTGCGCCTGGTCAACATTGACCAGGTCATCCAGTGGCTCATGAAGCAGTCCGGCAAGGGCTAATTGCACCCTTAGAAGCCCACGACGGAACTATGAGGACGAGCCATGGAGCAGCACAAGAGAGAGAGCATGAGGAGGGAGGGAGACTGTAGAGTTGCTGAGACGCCTTTGGATATATAGTTTTTTGCATTGCCAACTCCACGATCTTTCTTAGCTGCCCATCCATCGTGTCGATCCTTCGGCAGTGCTTGAGTCAAGGGAAGAGCGCAGATGATGGGTCACTTCGTCTGGCCAGTTCCCGAGCGTCATGGCTTCGAAATTTCTGCGGATTTTGCGTAAATGCCCGCGTCCGCTCGCGTGCCAGTCCGCTTCTTCGGCCGTCGCTTGATTCCGATGGAGCGCTTCTTCCTGGAGCACCATGTGATGAAAGACCGTGACGCTGATGAGCTCGCGCATGTCGCATCGGACTCGGAGGCCAGGTACTTCATCCCTCCTTCTCTCCCATCTTCTCCTCTCCTTTGCCTGTCTGCCTGTGTGTCGCTTGAGCTGATGCGGTGTGCCACTCTAGTGAGGACGAGCAGGACGTGACGGATCGCGTGCATTCCGTCCACGACCCGACCGGTCCATGGGCGCAGCGGGCGGTGGATAGCGACTGCTGGGGCCATGCACATTCGGCTGCGGGCAGGCCCAAGCGGGACTTCCTATCGCAGCACACTGGCCCAAAGGGCGTAATCAAGGACTACAAGGAGTACAAGATACAGAAGCAGAATGAGGTTTGTGGCTGCGGACGAGATAGCCAACAGAGCGGTAATGCTGATATGCTGGAGCTCTGGTCACTGTAGCGCAAGCGCAAGGAGCAGGAGCGGTCGTTGATCCTGAATCGCATTGCCAAGGGCGTGACAGTCATCTCAGATGCGACACAGAGCCACACTGGTGGACAGGGCGACGACTCGGACTCAGACGACGATGAACTCATCGACGACGCGTTCCTACAACAGTACCAGCGCCAGAGGATCGCACAGATGCAGTCGATCACACAGACTCGACCAGTGTTCGGCCAGCTGGAGTACCTCTCACCCGAACAGTTCGTGGACATGACAGATAAGGCCGAGAACAACGTGGTGCAGTGCATCCACCTATACGACCCGGAGAGCTATCCGTGCACTCTACTCAATACGCATCTGACTCAAATCGCGCAACAGCGACCCCACACCAAGGTGAGCAGCCAGAGTGTTTGGGCATGCGATTCAGGAGATGGCTGACATGCGATCTTGAAGTTTGCAGCAGTGGTGGCCAAGGAGGCCGATCCGTCCATTGCAGCACAGGACCTGCCGGTGTTGCTGCTCTACCGCGGCCAGCAACACGTCGAGACAATCGTCAACGTGAGTCAAGAACTGGATGGCGAGTACACGCTGGAGCGAATCGACAAGTACGTCTCGGAGCTGCTCGGTCTCTAGACAATCGGCAACAAGCTCAAACAAGCAGCAAGGTGGTCTCTATTGGTGTGTACACTACTACAGGCGTAGCTCATCAGGAGCTGTGCGAGAATAAACACTTTTCCCCGAACCGACAGGACTGCGTGCGCATGAAATTATCGCACACGCGTTTCTTCTTGTGCTCGAGCGCCTTGCCAGACTTCATGGCTTTGGTCTCCGTATGCGCGAACGCACAGTTTTCTCCACGTTGGCAGGAACCGCGCATGAAGTCGTAGCAGATCTTGACAACATGTCGCTCTTTCTTCTGCTGCGCGCGCTGCTGGTGCCACTTGCCCACGCGGTGTTCGTCCAGTTGGCTCTGGCTCGTGAATGACTTGGAGCAGAGCTTGCACTCCCAGTTCTTGCTCGGGTTCTGCTGCCGCGCCAGGTGCTCGGGCGTCTCGCGGTGCGCATTGAAATCCTCCATATTCTTGCCGATAAAGGCGCAGGGTTTGCATTGGAACGGCACCTTCTTAGGCGCCGTGACCATTTCTAGAATCGCAAGCTGCTTGTCAGTCTCGCTGGGACGCTTGCGACTGTCGGATTTGGTCGGCAGCGCGGTCTTGCGCTTGGGCGGCAGCATAGTCTCTGGAAGCGCCTCAATGCGTTCGGACGCGAGCGCAGACAGACTCACGACGCCAGTCGCGTCGCTCTTGTTGGCGCTTCCATTGTCGGATGCGTCTTTGCCGTCGCTCGTATCACTGTCACTGTCACTAGATGAGTCCAGGTCTTGCTCGAGGCGGCGGATGCGTTCTGCGATGTCGTCGTCCTTCTGCTTCTTAGAAATGCCGGCCAGCGCCGACTCGGCCGACTGCTTCAGTCGCTTGGCGATTGGCTCCATGTTCGCCAGCAAATGGTCCCCACAAGCCGAGACCTAAATTAAAGTACGTGACGTTAAATAGAAGCAATTTATACCTAGAGCGACCAGGAACCCTACATTAGCGTACATTAACGTGCTCTCTAAGGGGGTGTAGGGGTACTCTAGATGCCATTTTATGCACAGGTTGAGCGGACGATGTAACCTAATCCATTACGTCCGTCCACTAGCGTACGCCAACACAAAAATCGCACGAGTTAACGTAATCCTAATGTGAATTCTCTGGCTGTCACTTTGAACAATGCTTCACTAGAGCAAGTGTAGTTATCTAATTCCAGTAGTTCTGAAGTTCCGAAACATGAACCGCATCCCATACACTGTATGTTGAAGTCACTTTAAACGATGCGTCATCAGAGTGATTCTAGTTTTCATAATTCAGTAGTGCGTGAAGTTCTGAAACCAGATCTGAACCAGTCCCAAGTCGCAGAACTGACGTAACATCAACAATTGTGATCATGGTAGGTTTTATACACAATGCAGGACCAAGTTCCGGAGTTCCACAAAAAAACTCAGCTCTATCTCTTCTTTCTCTTCTATACCCTACCATACAGTGTATGCAAATTCACATTAGGATTAAGTAACATTCCGCGATCTTTCTATCAGCGTACGCTAGTGGACGAACGTATTGGTTTAGGTTACGTCGTCCGCTCAACCTGTGCATAAAATGGCATCTAGAGTACCCCTAGACCCCTTAGAGATCACGTTAATGTACCATGTAGTACCGTGGTACATTATTCAGTCAGCACTCCCAATAAGGATATGCTTATAGAGAGGCATATGCCATGGAACACACTTAGAACACCACATCGGCGTCGGCCGCTGGCTCAAACTGCGCCAGAATGTCACGATCCGAGCTCACGATGTCAGCGAATGGATCATCTTGATCGAACGGGTTGCGTGCAGACGACGGTGCTGAACCTGGAGCCGCTGAAGTGGAGTCTCCACCAGCCGCTTCCGCTGAAATGGAAATAAAATAATTAGATTTGAAAAAAAAATGAAAGCGCAGATGAAACAAAATGCTCAGTCTCACCAGCAGTTGCTCGCTTGGCCAGCTCTCCCTTGTCTTCTTCGATCTTGTTGGACTGTAACTTCTTAATTCTACGACAAAGAGCGAAGGAATTGATGAGTTTCCTGAGAATATCGAAGTAGGAAATAATGGCAACTCACCGCACGAAGTCTTCACGTTCCAATTCGTCCAGCTCTCGCACGATGTAGGAGATGGTGTTTTCGATACGAGGAATGGTGACCTTAGAACATCGATTTGGACGTCAGTCTCCTCGTCATCATTCGTGTACATCCCAGCAGCACCACGTACATTGTCCAGGGCGTTGACGCGTCGGTTTGTCACCTTGAGTGCTTCATCCAGAGTCACGAAAGACGTCTACAACATAAAGAGATAGACTAATAAGCATCTTCATACTGCCGATGCCACTTCGGGTCGATATCTCTTACTTGAAGCGACGCCAACTTGACGAGAGCGCGCAGCAGGATGCGGAACTTCTCGCGACAATTCTGGATCTTGCCGCCACCGCCAGCCAGCCCAATGTTCTCACTCTTCTCGCGAGTGACTTCGATTTCAGTGAACACGGGGAGCTTCACACCGGCAACATTATCAATGCGGTTCATCATGCGGATCTCGGCGGTCGTGACGGACTCGATGACCTTGTTGCGGAAGTCGCCGGCCGCGTACTGCGCCTGCGAGAGCGAGAAGAATGCCTCCGCCGCCTCATTGGAGATGGCCATCTTGGTCTACAGCCACACAATCACCTCTCTGTGTCAATAGCTCTAAAAAGAAGCCAAGATCAATGAATTACCTTGTAGATGTCACGGAGCATGACCTGAAAGCGCATCTTCAACGCATCGGCTTTCTTCTTCAGCAGCTCAAAGCCTACGCATATAAGCCACAGTAATCAGACAACGCATTCGCTTGCAGGTCATGGGCCACTCAGCTGACCGAGAAGACTGCGTGCATTTGTGAGTGGCACTTCTCACCTTTCTTTGCTCCGATATGCTTCGACTTGAAGGTCGTGAGCGCCCTACACACGCAAACCATTGATGCGTCCACAGTCACACATACACTCTTCTTGTCTGTTGCTACACTCGCACAACGCTTTATCCCTCTCTTTAAGACACACACTTACATGCGCGTGGGGGCCACTTGGATCGACGACATGCCCGCTCAGGAAATCTTTCAATGCAGTCAAAAGGTCCTGTTTTTGACACTGTCAAGAACCCACCGTTTTCGACAGCGGCAACTGTCAAGAAGCGCCAGATCAGAAGATGAACCAAGAGCAAAGATCCGACTGGTATCTCGTCTCGGGGGCGGCGCTGCTCAAGCAGCAGAGCGCACTGAGCTACGCCGACTACCTAGCGCGCAGCAGCAGTCACGTCACACCTGAGCTGGAGGACGATTTGCGCCAGATCGAGCTGGATCTGCCGCGTACAGGACTCTCGATCTGCCAGTTCCTGCTGCACGAACCAGTCCCCAATGACGACGACGACCTGCCAACGCATTTGTTTGGGCCGTTCCAGGAGAAGCTGCGCAAGATCCTCACGGCGTACAGTGTGGTACGAGTGTAGGCTGGCTGGGTATTCTGGAGAGCTGCTGCTCATTGACTGACGCTCTGAGTGTCTGGCATTGCAGCGGAACCCAAGGGTCGGCTACGTGCAGGGCCATTGCGACATTGTCTGCTTTTTGCTGGGCAACATCAACACGCAAGAGCAAGACGATGAAGAAGCCAGCTTCTGGGTTTACGTGAGCATCATTGAGCGGTACGAGTGACTGCTAAGCCACTGTCTAACGGCGGATTCTCACGTGGCGCCTGACCGAACGCAGTGTCTTTCCAAGCGACTTTTTCGCTCGGTCCCCAAAGTTACACGGTCTCCACGTCGTATGTGTTCCCTACGTAGGCTGCTTTGTGCCTGCCTGGCTGCTCTACTAAGAACATGGCATGTGTGCATGTAGGACAATAAGCTCTATGCCGAGCTCATCTCGAGAAAGATCCTTCCGCATCTGCCGTTGCTGGCGCAGGTATACACAGGTCGCAGGGTTTAAAGCTGTGGGAGAATTGCCAGCTCATGTGGGGATATTGCAGGCAGATGTCTCCTTTGTGACGTCGTTGCTGTCCTGCAAATGGTTCGTGTCCATTTGGGTCGGTCTTCTCCCAGAGCGTGTGCTTTACAAGGTGTGGGACACGATGCTCTGTCAAGACAGCGGCTCGATTCTTCATCTTGTGCTCGCCTTGCACTATTTCCACGTCACGGCAGAGCGCGTTCGAGTTCAAGAGGTAGTATGTGGAATTGTATATACATCCTGAGAAGGAAACATTGACTCAGTGCTTTTTGTTGCTGTGTATAGGACGTCGACTATTGGGATGCGAGCTCCGCCTACAAGCAGATTCTGGAGCAATCGCAAGTCAACGAAGACATTGAACCTGCTGAGCTTCTTAGTCAGGCTCAATCTCTGTACGGGTTAAATGACGAGGCAGTTGAGGATTTACGCTCTGCAATCCGGAGACATCCGCAAATCCGACAGCAAGAGATTGCGATTTTGCAGCGTCAAACACGCTTCAATTCCAATGAACTCGAACGATTGCTGGATGAGTTTACGTTTGTGCGATTCCAGTCGAAAAGCTGTGAGCGTACGAAACTTCGTGGGCTCCGGCGAGAATATTTTGAAAGCATCTTGGCGAGAGAGTATCCACCAGTAAGGAGGAGAGGACTACGTCTTGCTAAGTCTGCAAGTCAAATGATTCTGATTGTTGTGATGTGAATATAGTGGCCACTTGGGGTGTATGGACAGCTCTTTCGACTCTTACGCCCTGACGGGTACGGCAATATCTCGTTCCCGAGTCTGGTTCAGGTCAGTTGTTCAGCAAGGACTATTGGCGAGATATTAACGCGCTACCTTATAGATGATTTCTGTCCTGAGTCGAGGAACAATGGAAGAGAAAGCACGCCTATTGTTTCAAATTCCGGATTCGCTGGATTGTGGGGCTTTGGATCAGAATGGAGTGCATCAGCTTGCAGGTATGCTTTGTTGCAACACTGATCGTCCTTATATATTGAAATTCGCATGACCGTGCAATATGACAGATCTTGCGTGTTGTCTTTTGATCAACAAGACAGTTAACGATACTCAAGCATCTCTTGGAGACCCATTAGAGCAGGAGCCTCCACCGGACCCAACGCTGGGCCATCACAGTTCCCTAATGCGTGAACACTTCCGAAGAAAGCTCATCCCTCTCGTTCGGGAAGATACAGGGTATCTCGTTTGGGACGATTGGCTTGCCTTCATAGAAAGCGGCGATCCGGAAGTAGACATGGTGATGGCTTGGACTCGAAGCCACGGAATCGCCAACGGGTTGCGAAGAAAAATGCGCAGAAAGAAGTCACAAACGCGTCTGCATCAGTCCAATCCAACAAGTCCAGAGCTCCAAAAACCTCAGAGTGTATCGAGTGAAGTATCACCTGTCTCCACAAGCGGCAAAACCACTCCGTCGTCGTCCTCTTCGCGAAGGAAAGCCAATAATCGGAAGGCGCTGTCTCCAAGTAAGTCCAGCGATCGACGCCCAATTTCGCTGCTGTCGAAGCAACTCCGGAAGAAGTTCAAGGCTTCGCAGTCGGTTCTAGACAACGAGGCGTTTTCCAGAAACCCCTTCGAGTCCTCCTTGGGAGGCGGAAATGTTCCGAACGGTGTCTTCTGGTGTGAGTGCGTCATCAGTTGAGCCGCGAGTGACAGCTGTCTCTTTCTGGGCTCGAAATGGTAAACGATAGGACTGGGGCGTGTGATCTGAAGCAGTCCAATGATGTATGAAGCAAGCGATCGCTATGCTCACTTTCTTTATTTCCAATAAACACATGGACAAATGCAAAGTTCCGATTGATCACTCAAACTTGCGAAGCTCCGCCATGTGCCACTTCTTCACACCTGACGCCGCATTAGCGCCTTCGTAGTCAGCCAGCATGGCCTTCGCAATTGCCAACGTCGTGACCTGATTGCATATTAAAGCATGTGAGTATGATAGACACTCGACCAGCTCACTAATACTCACGCTTGGGAAAACGAACGAGCCGATGGTCTCGACTGTGCGGTTAAGCTCGCCTCGATTGAGCAGTCCTGGTCGGAAGTACGATGTCCGTTCAAATCGGAGATTCCCGATGGCTTCGTCGCCTTCGCCCTTGGTCTTTGGGTACAGGAACCAACTGTTCTTGTTGGCGTTCTATCGGGAGAGAGTAAGCACAGCACTGGCTGTGAAGCGTTCCATCGAGCAGGCTTACCTGAGAGGAGAGCAGACCGAAGTACGGGATGCTGGCGTTCTTACTGATTTCACCAATACGTGTCGTGTACTCCAGATCCACTTTGCGGAAGGCTTCGGCAGAGCCAGCATCTACAAAGCCAATGCGAAATACAGGTCACATACTACTCAACAGACAGAAGCAGATGCAGCACGAACCTTTGCGTGTCGTGCCAAGACAGCAGAACGACGCGTCGACCTTGTCGCCACTCAATAGATCGTCCGCCAGTGCGTTGAAGTCCACAGGGCGGATCTCCAGTTTGTTCTGGGCCTCCGTCGCGTTCATAAGTGGGAATGTCGCGACCCATTTACTCTCTGGGATCTCTCGTCGCGTGAGCGCGATCACTTTAGCGCAGTTGGCTGAGCCCACGAGCTCTGCCACGAGGTCGCGCCCCACAGCGCCAGTCGCGCCAGTCACCACGGCCGTGTATCCGATCTTGACCATGTGTGCAGATCTCTATTGGTCCTGGAATGAGCTCCCCAGACCCCATCGTGGCAGAACAATATGGCGCTTCTATTACGCGGCTGTAATCATGAGCGCAACGTAAACCATGGGACACTTAGCAAGGAGAAGCAGCTCATCTCATGCCCGAAGCCATTGAATTTGAGGGGAAATACATGGGTTAGCGCTGGACCCAATCCTTTGGCTTTCTGCTTCTCAATGTGAAGGAAATGCGCCTTTAGACTGGAACTCGTCCAGGTTCACGGGCTACTTAGTGGCATCGAACTTGCGCAGATCGGCCATTTCCCATTCCTTGACGCCTGCGGCAGCGTCCGCGCTTTCGTAGTCTACCACCATAGCCTTGGCGATCGCGTGAGTCGTGACCTGAAGCAGTTGGAAATTAGAATCCACCAATGCCTTCATCCTCACAAAACTCCACTCACACTCGGAACCACGTACAAGCCGATCATCTCGACTTTGCGCATGAGATCTCCTCGGTTGATAAGACCAGGACGGAAGTAGGACGTCCTTTCAAATTGGAGTTTCCCAATGGCTTCGTCGCCTTCACCCTTGGTCTTCGGGTACAGGAACCAACTGTTCTTGTTGGCATTCTGAGAGAGAGCGGTCAGCGAAGGAGCCATCAACGCTTTATCGCAGCGGCAGCATTGACACTTACGAAGGCAGTCAGTAGACCGAAGTACGGGATACTGGCGCTCTTGCTGACTTCGCCAATGCGCCTCGTGTACTCCAGATCCACCTTACGGAAGGCTTCAGCCGATCCAGCATCTGCCAGCATGCGCAACAGTCACGACTGGCGCTCAATGCCTTGCTATCTATGCGCGGCACGAACCTTTGCGCGTCGTGCCGAGGCAACAGAACGACGCGTCGACCTTGTCGCCACTCAGAAGGTCGTCCGCCAGCGCGTCGAAGTCCACAGGGCGGATCTCCAGCTTGTTCTGGGCCTCCGTCACATTCAAGAGCGGGAATGTGGCGGCCCATTTGCTCTCAGGGATGTCGCGTCGCGTGAGCGCGATCACTTTAGCGCAGTTGGCTGAGCCCACGAGTTCCGCCACGAGGTCGCGCCCCACGGCGCCAGTTGCTCCACTCACCACGGCGATGTACCCGGTCTTGACCATTTTCACTTGTTCTTCCAAGGATCGAGAAGGCTTTACCAAATTCAAGCGACTTCATTGGTTGATCAAAGTTGAGGTATAGGGTTCAGGTTCAGCTGTACAGTAGTTTTCGCCGAAGTTTACTGATGAGTCCTCGTTTGAATGACTATATTATAGTGACATAAATTTGGCAAAGAGACGTAATGGTTCGCAACGCATCACCACTGCAGCAACAAACTACCGCAAACCCGAGAGTCATTCTTGAAGCGTAAAAGACTGGATTGAGAGGCGCGTGCTGACCGCCTCGAAAAGTCCAGGAGATTTGACCGATGCTGCAAGATGTCACGAACACCGTTCAACGCTTTGTTGGCGCTGCTGGCGTCGGCGCCGGAAGTGGACGAGCCGATACTATACATACTATTTTACGAGTGCAGAGCTGAACCAACGCCAACGTCACGCCAAATATTCAACAAAATATTTGATATATGCGTTAATTTGGCCGACCGCATTCCCATGACATTTTTCTTTTTCATTGGTATACCTATTATGATAATACGAAGACACCCAAACTAAAAATTCCGACTTAATTGGCAAATGGTAAAATCGGCACGATAATCGGAAGCTCTCCACCATTATCAACACTACCCACATTTTAAATTTCAGCTGGTAATCTCGTATCACAAAGTTTGCGTCACCCACCAGGTCTGCTACTTATCAAAGTCCACGGATGGATTCCGATCTGTTCCCGACGTTTCCTCATGATGTCATTGGATTGCCCATGTTAACTGCTAAAGTATCCATAAACAGGATTCCAAACCTGTCAACAGCTTCAATTACGATAAGTCAATTCCCGTTAGTTCCTCGTTTGCATGCACAACAGATAAATCGCCAAGGCCAAACATGTCATGATGGAGTTGTTGTAAGTTTAAACAACATGGCAAAATTCCTCCACAAACGGTATACGTCGCAGTTTCTTGAACGACTTCACTCTTAAACTTGACACGTACCCAGCATATCAATCTAAAGAATTGTACTCCTTCCATTTAATCGGTTAACGAAATAAAAAGCTACAACATTCCATCACACTGCCACCATTTATTAATAATGAACAAATATTCTATCGATCACAATGGGAGCAAACACAAACAACTTAGCACGTATATAATATTGAAGCAATCTAATTCGCACGAGCTCTCCAAATGTATATTTATCATTCATCATACTACTCACACCATGCGCGGGTAACTTTCTATGACTCGACGTGGCGAGCTACCGAAGCGAGCGTGCGGATATTCGTGTGTGTGGTTTTGACTGATTTGAGCTAGCACTTTGGCGCAGAGGAAGCGTGTTGGGCTCATAACCCAAAGGTCGTTGGATCGAGACCAACAAGTGCTATCTTTTGCTGCGCGGGACTTGTCGGCTTGGCTTGGCTT
>JAADVW010000697.1:0-17640 GCA_023335875.1 Elongisporangium prolatum | reverse complement strand
TTATTCTGACAGTGGCGCCGTTTGCCAACTTTACTGTCATCTCACGTCCACTGACGTTAACTTTCTTAGCCTCTTCATAGAGTTTCCGATTCGCGGCGATACTCTCTTCGTGCATAATTATCTGATGCACCTGAGTCTATCAAGACTCCTTTAAGTGGATCCTTAAATCCCTTGACGCTCGCTTGGACCACCAGCAAACCACGTTTACTAGCTCCAACTCCAAAAGCCTCCTGGCTTTGTGGGGCTAAGTCCTCGTGACACACATCATCTGCGGATGTCTCGATCACAAGAACCTATTTCTTCCCCAGTAGGACGCCCCGCTGATCTTTGATCATTTCCGCGTCCGTCTCGGCCACCACGGAAGGAGCGTCCTCCTCGGCGACAGCCTCTACCTCATCCTCGAGGAGCCGTGCCGGCATTCTGCTGACTTTGTCGCTGCATGTGGTCTGTCGACCCACATGTGAAGCATCATCGTGTGCTTCCAGAGCTCTCAGCTGTACCCAACTCCATTGAAGTAGCTCCACCAGAGCGTATTGGGTACGACAGCGGGTGCTTTGCCTGGTTATGGCTGTGCTCTTGGGTAAGAGCAGCCTGGATGGCTTCTTCCAGGTTGTCATTCGACACGCGGAAGAGCTGCGTACGGGCACGGCCAACGCGCAATCCTTCCATAAAGAAGGTGATCTTTACGTCTTCAGGCAGTGGGTTCGCGGTCATGCTCGCTATGAGCAGTCGCACCTCTTCCACGTATTCGTGGAGTTCCGTCTTTCCTTGTCTGAGAGACATGAACTTCGCCCGCTGGTGGTATGCCACATTCGGTGGCTGGAAAGCAATCTGCATTTCCCTCTACAGGTGCTCCCACGAGGCAAATCCTTCGGGATTTGACGTCTCGTGGGCGAGATCGCGAAAGCGACTCGCAGGTGATCATGGGTAATGCTACCCACATGGAGCGCGGTTTTAATCTCTCGAAACCAGAACAACAAGTTCTCGCCCACCTTTCCACTGAAAGGGGTGACTTTTATCTTCAAGGTCCTTGGTGCTGGCGCGCTCTCCGGAGCCGCTACTTGCTGCACCACGACCGGTGACATCGGCGTCACGGTCTTCTGGATATGAGCGATCAGTGCACGCGCATATTTGACGTATTTCTCGAACGTCTTTGCTGAACCACAGGATCCTGCGCTGCAAGCATCATGACGCCTTCCGTCCCAAGAATCGCCTCCATCCGACCCAATGTATCGACCTGCTGGTCGGTGAGCGTTGGGAACGCGGAATGATCCATGACGAACTTGCTGAACAGAGGTTCAGGTAGTCCAATGTACCGACGAGGGTTGCTGGATTGACTACAAGTGCTACCAGGTGTGACGGGTCACACAGCACGATGCACCGAGGTGTTTGAAAGCTAAGCTTCCGCTCGCGCCAGTCTATGGCGCAAATACTACAGAGAAAGTAGATTTAAGACTGAGTATACTTAGCTTATCATACCTATACAGGCTCCTACTTGATTTATCCTGTCTAACCTGATACCCCTTCTTACACCGATAGCATGATTTCTGCTGGGGCTATGGAGTTTCCTATGTGTCCAACCTTTGGTACCTTAGGTACGACTTAGATACGACTTGCTTATACGCAACGGGCCTGGTGGTACTTCAACTTGGTACCTACCGTACAGTGGCCCCTCTCTATAAGAGAGATTGAGGTACCACACCACGTATAGTGCCACCTCCTTGGAGTGACAACGGGTTATCCTTTTGTATCATAACCATGTAACGTAACCCCGTTACACGCCCCTTGTCGAGTTTGATATCTCGGATGAGCTTATCGAACTCGGCATCCGTTGCCGAGTCTGATAGGAACGTCACGTGGCGAATCTTCGGTACATTGTCATGTGCTTCGTCGTTTTCTTCGCAATTGACGTCATCACTTCAGTCTTGTTAGTGTTAACACTATTTATCATTGGACGATGCGAAATTCTCGTTGGAGGGGGATATTCCGGTTTAATCACAACCGGCTGTAACTTGGCGTTAAACGCTTCGCCGTCTCGGCTTTGGTGTTCGGCCATGATCGGATCATAGGTTGTTCCTTCTGCTAGCGTCTGCAATTCTGAATACCGACGGGATCCCACCGACACAAAGCCTGGTTTGCGAGGAATATTATTCCCGATGATCCAGATTCTTACTGGGGTCCTTGGTGGTAAGAAAACCGGATGATCGGATATGTTTATAACTCGAATCCCTGAATATTGGTCTCCGAATCCGGTTACCGCCGTGGTCACCCATCCTTCTCCGCTACGAAGCCATAGTTTTGGCTTGCCCATTTGTCGGGGTTTTACATAATACGATCGTCCTGGGATCTGTTAACCTTACGCGCAAAGGTTGAATCAATGATTGATACTTCTGCACCAGAATCCATAGGAATCTTGGCACGCTGGTCATTCACTACTCCGCGTCTGTCGATTCTCGTTGCCAAGTAATTCTTCGGGGCGCTTCATTGTCGTGCGTGGGATGCTTGTCTTCAGTCGTTAGAGGTAGCTTGCATCAGAGTCAGACTTGGGCTCATAACCTCTTAAACATCAGTCAATTTGGAGAGTGAGACTATGTGGATCTTGAGCAATCGAAGCAGTACGGGGATATAAAGATCGCCAAGGCCGATCGCTTCTCCAAGACCATTCCAAACAGTAGATGGAACTTTCTGATTAGCACGAATTCGAGTTTACATGGAGATTCTTAAACATCAGTCAATTTGGAGAGTGGGATTGATTTAGTTTTTTGTCTGTCCACAGCTCGTTGATTTTTACTTGTTCTAGATGCACCTTCTCGAATGTCTTTGCTGGTGTTCTTCTTACCTGTGATGATCATGATGCTAATGCAGCGTCCATGTCGCAGTGAACATGGACGTGTCGGCGTCGCTTACCATCAATTTGCATATACAGTGCACGAGCTGCGGTGCTCGGCAACATGAATGTGCTGCGTGCTTCCTTTTGTTTTATATCACGGATCTATGTTACTTTATTGATTTCCGAAGTCACTCAAAATGGAATGATCGCTGATAATCGCGTCTATTTCTGCCAGGTGAGCTATATTTGCAAATCCAAGCAGCGGTTTTCAGGGTAGAACCGACATCTCTAACACGCAGTTGAACAAGCTGCCTTGTGCTGGAGCCCTGTTAAGAGAGATTCAAGAAGTCAGGATGCCCAGCTCCCATGAATTTCGATCGTTGAAGGCCAAGATTCGTGTGCTATGCAAGCAGCGGCGCATTCGGCTCGAGTCGTTTATGATGACATTCGACACCCATCGCGTGAAGAAAATCAAGGTCGAGCAGTTCAAGCGGGCTCTCGATGTCAGTGGACTCCACCTCAACGCAGACGAAATGCAATTATTGCTCGCAAAGTACCGACTGCCGGAGGACCCGTCGTTCGTGAACTATCGTCGCTTTTGCGATTCCATGGACAAGGTCTTCACCGTGAAAGGCTTAGAAGCCAAGCCTGAGTTACACGCAAGCATCCACAACGAGTTGCCCGCGCAGAAAAAAATCTCGCTGGACCAACTGTCGTCAGCACAAATGGACAGTCTGCAGTCGGCCAAGAAGCTGCTGCGCGCCGCTGTCATGAACAAGGGCATCGTACTGAAGGACGTTTTCCATGACTTCGACCGCAATAACGCAGGCAAAGTGACTAAGCCGCAGTTTGTTCGCGATCTCGCTGACATTGTGACTCTGTCAAAGGCGGAAATGGATGCACTTCTCAAGGCATACGGCGACGATCTGGACGTGCACTACCGAGCCTTACATTTCGATATTTGTCCAGGGGCAGCAGGCGCTGGCACTACTGTAGCCATGCCTCGGTCTCCAGAACGCCGTCATTTCTCGGCACCTACCTTCCGCTCCGACTGCCAGGACGTGCAGGACGTGGAAGCGGAGCTTTCTGGCATCGTACTGCGCGATCGGATCCGGACCAAGAACTTTTTCACTGATTTCGACTCGCTGCGCACTGGGAAATGCTCTGAAGCGCAATTCAAGCGCTGCGTGAAGCTGTGCTTCGGAATGGTCTCGGACAAGGACCTGGATCTGCTTGTGCGCAAATACATCGTGAAGAATCTGGACACAAACAAGGTGGACTACATCCGCTTCTGCAATGCTGTGGAGGGCAAGACCTCTGCAAACGACAACAACTGCGACAATATTCTGGCTTCCATCGCTATCTCGCCGTCGTTATCAGCGCCAAAATGCACGCGCGACCAGCGTGGCGCTCTTGCTGCCACTGAGACGGACGTGCATCAAGCCATGATCACTCGCCTGTCGTCCTATTGTACATCTCACCGCATTCTGCTCAAGCCCACGTTCCAGGACTTTGACAAAGGAAGACGCGAGCACATTACAGTGGAGCAGTTCTTCCGCGTGCTGGCTACGTTTAATCTGACGCTGGCGAGCGACCAAGAGAAGCGCGTGCTGCTCAAGCGATACGAGAGCATCCACGGAGACCGATTTATCAACTACGTCACGTTCTGCTACGACATTGACCACTGGGAAAGCAACAACGACTCGCATCCGTCCTCTCGCAGCGGGATCTCGACCGAGATCCTCCAGCCTACGCGCGTCAACGCCGACACATTCGAGCAGAGCGTGCTGGTGTCGAAAACACGCTCCGTGCCGATGCTGATGCGCTATATCAAGCAGGTAATCAAGCGGGACCGAATTCAGATGGAGGAGTTCTACCGCGACTTCGACAAGCTGCGCCACAGCAAGATCACGTTCCCGCAGTTCGCTGCTGGGCTTAATGCAGCGGGTCTTGTGCTGGCCAAGGACGAGATGCGACTGCTGGGTGACCAGTATGCATGCGAGGAAGTGGACAGTCTGGGCCTGCACTTTGTGGCCTGGAAGCGCTTCGTGGATGAGGTCGAGAGCGTGTTCACAGTGCGAGGGCTCGAGCGTGTGCCGCACTTCGATCTCGTGAGTCTCGAATCGCGTAGCGACCAGTTCGGCGGCGTCCACGAGGAGAAGGAGCTCACGACCGAGGAAGAGCGTCGTGTTACTGCCGCCGTGGTCGCGATCAAGAAGGAGATCGACCGCCGACGGCTGGTCATCAAGCCCGCGTTCGAGGACTTTGACCGCTCGCGCCAGGGCTTCGTGTCCATGTCCAAGTTCGAACGCGTGCTGTCCATGTTCAATCTGCTGCCGGAAGCCTCACTGGCGCGACTCATTGAGATCAAGTTCCGCGAGCAGATCGCCAACGGCACGGCGCTCACGCTCAGCTCCATCTGCGACGTCAACTATCGCGCGTTCCTGCAGGCGTTGGAGATCGCAGGCAAACCTGAGGCTCCGAGCGGAGAGCTGCAGCTGCCGGGCAGCGTCATGTATCGCCAGGAGCTGTACAGCACGGGCATATTCAATATGGACCTGAACATCCGTCATCTCAGCCATCTCCAGCCGTCCAGCACGGACCTGGCCAAGCTACTGGCCGAGATCCGGCGGCAGCTGAACGCGCGTCGCGTGCGCATCAAGGAGTTCATCACTGAGGGCGACAAGCTGCGGTCGGGCGAGATCACGCTGGCCAAGTTCCACACGGCACTGAACCGCAGCGGATGCGTCTTGGACGCGGCCGACGTAGAGACGCTGAGTCGGAGCTTCCTGTCGGCCAAGAACGGCGACAAGATCGACTGGCGCGCGTTCCTGGACGCCGTGGACCATGGAAAGCGCAGCGGAGACGACGGTCATGCAGCCATGCTCGAGGACGAGATGCAGCGCCTCATGGAGCGGCTCAAGCTCGAGGTGAACCACCGTCGTCTGCACATGAAGCCGTACTTCCAGGACTACGACCACAACAAGATCGGGCGCGTGACCAAGTTCCAGTTCGCGGCCGTGCTGGACATGATGAAGCTGAACCTGCGGCCGCTGGAGATCGAGGCGCTGGGCCAGCTGTTCGCACTCCGCGTGGGCCGCACGACCACGAGCGACGTTAACTACCTCGACTTTGTGCTCGCAGTCGACGTCGACTACACGCACGAGAGGCAGTAGGATCGGAGGAAGGGTGTAAAACAGAGAACACTCGCAATCAGGATATACTGTGTAAGGCCACACTCGGATATATTGACTCCCTTTGCCGTTTAAAATCATAATTGGAACACCTCAATGGCCTGCAGATCGACTCCACGCCTGTCGCGTCGATGCCGCAGTGGCTGCAGCCCCAGGGCAATAGTAAACATTCAAGTAGATTAACCAGTACGGATTCGCTCAGTTCGCTGATGATCCACCAAGGCGGCAGCCTCCATGACGTAGATGATCAATCGTAAAGGCTCGTGGCTCGATCAGCGTATGGCGGTTCCTAGCTTCCTTCGGGATCAAATGGCGGAGGTAGATACAGCCACATTCTTCTGGTTCTTGGACGGATCGAATACGCCTAGCAGAACTGCTTGTTCTTACGCAGGTACACATCCCCATGCTCGCCGCCGTTATGGTTGTCTGGGAACTGCCGCGCAATGATCATGGCTGTCTGTTAAACCTGCGCTACACCCAACAAGTACAGCAAGTCAGAGCCTGTCGTGACCGGCGTCTGGGGCATCACATACGTACAGGTTGGGGCACACGGAAATGAACTGCGAGCATCGAAACCGAGAAAAGCGGACTGCAAGAGATTCTCCAGTCGCTCAGCCGCGCTACCTGTGGCTACGTACTCGATGGAATACGTCAGCTCGGCCTCGAGCACGCCAAAGTTGCTGGCGTTGATGGTGCGCGCGCTGGCCGCTGGTGGTTGGCCCGCAGGTCGACGACGCTGACATTTGAAAGGAGAAGCATCAATCCCTAAGTGCGGTTTCAGAGATGCGAACTTTACGGCTAAGTGCGAGTGAGAAAGACGTAAATTTTACTATTAGTACTGCTTTTTAGTTGGGAAAATGAGCAAGAAAGCGAGGAGAGCGGCTGAGAAACGAGCGCGTAACAGGCCAAATGAAATGACCACCCGTGCGGTACGCGCATATGACGCCGGTACCTGGCGCAGAGGAAGCAAGCGATCGAAAAGAGCAGGGCGACGAACTCGAGCTGAAGCCAGCCGCCGTCGCAACCAGAGACGAGAAAGGCGACGACAACGTTGCCGAGTACTCAGAGTTGGAAGCATTCTTGGCCCAGAAATCAATCGTCTTCCCAAAGGAAGTGCCATTCCAGTATTCGTTTCCTGATGACTCGTTTTACGTGTGTGAGTGCTATGCGGAATATTACGGCCGAATCATTGGCCTGTTCTACAAAAAGAACAAGCCCAAGCGCGGCGTGACGGTCACGGGCACGGGCACACTAGGTCCTGATCTGATGCGGCTGTATCGATTATGCGTTATATGTGTTTGTAGGAATTGGGAAATCAGTGTTCATGGCGTATTTCTTCTTGCGGTATAGTCTCGAGCACGAGGATCAGCCCATTATCATGGTCTCCTACGACAAAGATTAGGTGATGCAGAAGGTTGCGCTGTGAGAAAATGGTGAATTCAAGACAAAAAGTGAGGATACAGTTGCGATGCAGCGACTGCTTCACAACCGTCGTGAAGATCCCAACGTCATTCGTCTGATCGATGGGCCACCGAACCGTGCGCCAACATTGAACAGATTTGTGGTGTTCACGAGCCCGAACGAACGTTGGTTCAGCAAAACGACCAAAGAGCGCACCCTTTCGCGGTTATACATGCCATTGTGGGATGTGGAAGAGTTGATGGACACCGTGAACACGCTCAACCTCAAAATCGAGCATTAGTTGCAACTCGACGCGTTTCCTCGTGATCCTGGTCGACACAACCACGAAATTGTGTATCGGTACGAAGTTTTTGGAGGCGTGGCGCGCTCGCGCCTGGTAGGCGATAATGAAGCTGATTTCTTGGAGACGCAGTTTGAGGAACTCGAAAGTGCTCTAGCCTCCGTCGATATGATGACTGGGCAGTCAATGAGCGAAGGCGTCTCATTTTGTACGTCAGTTGCTGTGTGAACGAATCCATAAATTGACTGAAGGCGACAGAAAGCGCTTCATGGAAGCGGTACAGACTTCGAAGGAAGCTGCTGTGCTCTATGGGTCCATGCTGGAGGATACCGTGCATACATTGCTGAAGAAGGGATTTGAAGTCAAGGCACATCAGCTTATGGATCATGGAAGCTCAAGATTCAGGCGAGCACGCAAGTTGGGTTGCTCAGGAACAGGTTCAGCAAGTCAGATTTAAGTAGCGGGCAGTATTTCAAACCGGAGAGCAAGATGTTTGAGTCGATCGACGCTATGTACGTGATCGAAAACAACGAAGCCGAAGCGCCATGGGAAAACATCAAGGTAGTTTTGTTTCACGTTACTGTATCAAAAACGCATCCTGTCAATGCAAAAGGTCTTCACGCTGTGCTGAAGCAACTGAAAATCTTTCCACAGGAAGGAGCGGTGGTCGTTGTCGTTCCTGAATGCAATGCGGACGGCTTTAAGAGGCAAAACATTGTGACATCGCCTCAACTTGACGACTTCAGTCCGATGACGGTGGTAAATCAAGTCAAACGTGCTTTTGCGAAAGCGTTGAAGGGAACGAACATCTGTGCAGTTGGAGATTTGCGCAAAGCTCCGCTGAATGCGAAATTTGATGAGAGACAGAGAAAAACGTACGAGAGTGCTCGAAACTGCCTCTTGCGCCACGAGAACGACGCTGTGGTCTCGGACACTGCTGCTCATCTTGCACTTAAGCAGACGCCACAATTTGTGTGGGGCATATGAGCCACCGCTGCTGTGACGTCGCTTGTGTGAGACTCCAAGTTAAGTTGCTTCTTTTGCGTGTTGCTGCAGCAGACCTTCTGGATGATTGTGGCTTTGATGTGATCGTCTTTTCACTTTAACTCGTTTGCGTATGCAATATCAGTGACAATTGCTGCTATTTTCATAGCTAGCGATTGTCATTTATCTTGTGAGCTCTTTGTGTGATGCGCACCGACGGGGGTCCCTGCTAAAGTACGATCCCCAATTTTCCAATTTTGCAACAGACTGCATCGGCAGCGGCCGCTTTCTCGTATCTCTGAAGATCCTGCTGTCGCCAGTTGCTGACGTTTTTTGCTCTCTCTGTTTAACACCGCGCCATCGTGGTGCCCACGCTGCAGGCTGCAGCGAGTTCCGGCGTGATCATGGCGCAGACTCGCGGCTGTGACTTTGTGGAAGCCCCCATCGCGTCGAGGGCATGTGCGAGATTGACACGATCCAGCGCGACGGCCAAGTATGACTACCAGCGTGCAGCTCGAAATTGGTTTGACTATAAAATTCATGCCAGCAAACGACACTCCATAACGCCCACAGTTTTCTATTTGTCCAAATCAGCTTATCAAATCAGATCTGTGGGGCATCACGCAAGCTTCAAAATTAATCTATTGTTCTATGCAGCGTCAACTGTACCTCATCCCTGGAATTCACTGTACTCACTGCCTGGAAACCTTACGCGGTGTCGTAAGCTAATGGATATCTCAGTCTATACAGTGAAGTTTTTTGCGCGAACACAAACCAGAGTGCAGAGTATGTTTGAAAGGCTTAAGTTTTCAATTGCTACAATTATTCGCGGTGGCCACCGTAATATATTTCTGAATGCTTAAACCTGCGCTAATGGAAGCGCTTTGCAAAAGCTAGACTTAATTGAGGCTGCATCTACGCCTTCCCATGCAGCAATCGTTCTGCGAACGATTGTGGCTCGTTTTTCACGCGCAGAAACCGGAAAACCGCGGTTATCGTCTTCTTCAGTGGGCCAGGAGGAGCGGGTTTTGGCCTTCACCGACCCCATGGCTCCAACGTCAAGTGACTGGCACTTCGACGTGGAGTTACGGGGTAATCGGTGTAGGGTAGAGAACATTTCTCCTGCTACAATGTCTTCGGACTCCTCATAAACGTGCACTGAGAGTTTGTCCACCAGAAGGACAGATGGGCTCTCAGCTTCCGCGTTAACAACTGGTCGCAGGTAGAATCTCCAGATGCAAGAATCCATCCATGCTTTGGTCTAGACGGCATAAAAATGGCCAGGTGGGTAACCGTGCAGCTTGTTTTTTTCAATGCGACCGCTCTCTTTCCCTTTAAAAATAAAGAGAATCGGCAGCTTGCCACCATTTCCCCAAACTCCCATGACGGCAGTTACTCTGTCCGAGTGTTTCTCTGCCGCCGAAATCTTAGCCGACCCTCCGCGGGCGGCCCAGATACAAGAGGGTGGCATGTCTTAGGTGACAGCTGTCTCATCAATGTTGATGATGTCAGCGAAGTCACACTGAATGTGCTGCGCCCAGATCGCGCGACTGAAGTAGTCCCGAATCGTGTTCATGATCTCCTCTTTATCTGGGCTCTTGCTTGCCGCCTTATAGGCGAAGCCATGCCGTTTGTCGAACCGCTGGAGAAGCCTGATCAGGGCCTCGTACGCGACGACAGGAGACGACTTCAGTCGCGTGTACTCAGCGAGCCAGTCCATATGATGGGTCTGGATGTACTGTAGGAGATGCTGGGTCCGGTTCTCCTTGCGAAGATCCTTCATGTGACAGACAAGCTCGTCAGCAAAAGGAATCTTCTCAGGGCGCCCCTTCCGCAGTCCCTTCCGATTCTGGGAACCGGCGAAGCCAAAAATAGTGGCGCGCATTTTTGCCCAATCACGTAGATTGCGGCGCGGTACGTTGAGAGCCCGCGCAACCTCACGAGCAGACGCTGAGTCGAGCAGATCCAGCGCCCGACGCTTGAAGTCAAGTCGTAAGACTGGCACGTGGATGGCATATCTGCCGTGGGGGGGGCGGGCGCTCTTGTTGGCCAATGCAGAAATGTACGGAACAAAGATCTTTAATTTGATTGGATAAATTGCTTTTAAATATGATTGGCTAAAATAAGCTCCACACAAAAGTCACTAGTTGGGCGTACGGCGTTACAAACAGTCGACAGTTGTTTTCATACTGAATTGTAGAATGAATTGCAAGAATAAGTGCGCTCCCTGTGGATATCGACCTCACCCGGACTGTTGGACTTTTGAAGAAGAAGATCAAGGAGGAGAAGCCCGGTTTGATTAACTTTGATGCAGATCTGCTGAAGCTGTATCTTGCGCGGGAGGACGACACGTGGCTGAACTTGCAGGACGATGAGCTCGAGAAGTTCAAGAACGGAGAGATCTTCGATCGAATCAAGTATCTCATGCGCGGAGAACTGTTATTGAAGGAGACTCGGAACCTCAACAACGATGCATACTTTAGCAAGACATTCGAGCGAGCCGAAGAAGACATTCATGTGCTGGTGGAGTTGCCATCAGCATTCGGGGTGCCATCAGTACCTCAAACTGGTTTTATGGCTGGTGCGTGGATCGATTGCGAACTGGAATGTTCCTCGGATACTACGATCCTGGTCGCACGACCATTTTGTCCGATGATAGAATTGAGTTCTATGGTAATTCTGAGCATGCAACATCGCTTGCTGAAATTGATGAAAAAAAATAGTCAACAGAACCTCTACTACTCAAATCAACTGCAGAATTTTCGTCATTTTCGACTTCCAAATCGTAGCACCTTCTAGATTTAGAGGCGTTCCAACTACCGAAGATTTCAAGATCGTGCCCTAAGTCAGTGTGTTTCTGAAGTATGAACTACTTATTGCTTCGTGTGGCAGCGAATATGCCTCGAAAATGCCATGAGGGACTTGAAAATATCTTCGCAAAACAAATCAGGTGCGATCCTGCGTTCTCCTTCTGCAGCTCTTGACTTAGTATCGTGCATTAAAGATAATAGTAGTACTGTAACAGACATTAACGCGCAAGTCCTCAGTCAACTTTCGATTTCAAATACGATAGTGGTTTCAACAGCACTGAAAGCGATACTCAGTATCGAGATGTTCTTGTCACTATCGAGTCAGGACTTGATTCGTTCGAAATGACGTGGCAATGAAAAACGTGTACAGTACTACCCAGTACCCACGATTAGCTCTCCATCCTATCGTCAAGGGACGATTCTCATAAAGCTCTAATTATTAAAGCTAGCAACGGAAGTACAAGGATCATGATACATTATCCGTGAGAGTGCTGCGTTCGGTCAATCAAAAGCTGGTGGTTACCACGGCAACTCAGCCATGCGTGCTGTTGACATTTAGAAAAAGTCCTGCAGCATAGTGTCAATTCCGTTTCGACACGAGAAGAAAGGTCAATTGGCCGAGACTTCAATTGACCAAGACTTTAGCCGGACCTGGTTTTGATAAGCGTCTTGATCTCACGCGATGCCATCGGCGCAAGAAAGATCTTAATTGTAAGACGAGGCCAGTCTTGACTTGATGAATGGACTGATTGTTCATGTCAATGCGTTGTGAGGAATAAAGAGTCAGTACAGTATACTGGGAGCGTAAAAGATAACATGCAGAAGGGAATGTCTCTTCAAGGGGCACTTGTATATTGTGTTGGCCTCTCTGTGGCTATGGGAAACATGCGTCTTTGTGCAGTGGTCGTTGCATTTGATTGTGATTCCTTTGTGGCGTGCGTAATTGGCTCTGGTCGCGGCGGCCACTCGGCACACACCATGGCGGAAGCAGGTCATGCGGAAGGCGTCGTCCATGCCGCACCACTCACGGCCAGCCAAGTACTGCATCTGCACATCTGAGCTGGTCTTCAATACGCTCTCGAGTGTCTTTTGAGACAGTAGTCGAGAAACAAGTCAATGGCCTCAAACACATGCGGCAGTGCAGACATCGCACTCTGGCGTCACGATTTGTGTATGCGAGGCATTCGCATGCGCCAGCAGCACACGCACGCTTGTCAATAGTTCCACAGGCTGCTCGACAGAGACTGCATGTTGAGGGCTGCGTTGAACCTGTTTGGTTGCAAACTGCGGAGCGAATCTTCTCTCTTTCGTGCGCATCCAGGATTGGCAGGCGGACCTTCGCGCGGCCAATAACAACGTTTAGCTTGCTGCGTCTGTCGTGGCAGTGCACGCAGCCAGCGCCAAGAGGTGGAGCTCCCGATTGATAGTGAGGCCTTAGCAACTAATATCTTGTGTAAACACATATGTTTAGTGTATATCCATTTTGAAGAAATAAGTTAAAAAACTGTACTACGAAGTCCAATTTTTTCTCGTAAACAACTGTCAGAAATGATAACTTGACACCCTCATCGCTAATGTGGACAGATCGTCATTGTCTGGCTGTCACAGTATCATGGCTTCAGTCACGATGTAAGAACTGCACTGGGAGTAGATGAAGAGCGTCAGTAGAGGAGAGGAACGACAACGGCGTAACGATGAGGAATCATCGCACACCATGCGATAAAGACGCACTTGTCCGTCGTTTAATGAAATTCTTGCGTCTTTATTGATGTACCACCAATTCCGGTCCATGGGCAACCTGCCAGTGCTTCAGTGGTGGGTGACAAAGTACCTCCCGATCGGCCGTCAGGTCACGATCCAACCAACCTATCAAGTAGCAGCTGAGAACGGCCATCTCCACGTCATCCAGTGGCTGCATCAGACGAACTACCTGTTCTAGGAGGAGCAGATCGTGACTTTGCTCACGTACCCATTGTCGATTGGATGTACGAGCACAACTTTCCATTCTGGTTCAAGGTTTCCATGGACGAGGCTATCAAGGCTGACGATATCGAGTTCATGGAATTGATGCATGCTCACGGTGACCGGCTTGATATCGAGATTTCGGAGCGAGCAGTTCAAACAGCGACTATCAACGGGCAGTTGTGCATCCTGCAGTGGCTGCATTTGACTTACAAGGACCTCTGCCGCTCTTGTATGCAGTCTGTCGGCCACCGCTACGGAAACCAGTGGCTGTATGAGCAGAACCCAGAGATCGCCTTCAGCGACCCAGGTTGTGGCCTCGTGTATACGAGCGATCTGAAGATCCTGACATGGATGGTCAAGTACTACCACTGGACCTCGGGAAAAAACCGAACCACTTGTATCAGCCGCGCTATCACGACTGCGGCCGAATGTGGCAATCTCGCGACACTCCAGTTTCTATGAAAGCACCGTGAACCCAAGTGAGCTTCATCCAGTTTTTGGTGGAAGCACCGCGAGCTTGATCAATGGTGCGAGGCTGTGTCTCGCGCGGCCTGCAACGGCCGGTTCGAGATCTTGCAATGGTTTTGTTCCTGAGCGCTGTGGTCAGACAATGGGAGATTATCAACACTGCGTCTCATGGGCATCTGGAAATGCTGCACGAGAACGCTGAAGCCGGTTGCACAGAGGTCGCCATGAACATGGCGGCTGCAAATGGCCACTTGACAGTCGTTGAGTGGCTGCATGTGAATCGCACAAACGATGCACGACCGAAGAAATGAACTACGCTGCTTCTAACGGCCACCTCAACGTTGTCCACAAAAGGTTACGTTTTTTACCGGCTCGATACCGGTTACGGAGAATATAACTCTGTAACCTCACCACCCAATCGCACTTTGTGAGTGCAAAACGCACTTAGCATCCCATATTCCCGCCCTTTCCTTGGTCACAAAGTCAATTGCCGTCAGGAGCGCAGCATGTTCTACTCGCAGATCATCCTGGCCAAGAAGGGCCCGCTAGGCAAGATCTGGTTGGCCGCGCACTGGGACAAGAAGCTCAACAAGCAGCAGATCTTCACCTCCGACATCCAGAGCTCCGTGGACTCGATCGTGAACCCGCAGGTCCCACTGGCGCTGCGCGTGTCCGGCCATCTGCTGCTGGGAGTCGTGCGCATCTACTCGCGCAAGGTCAAGTACCTCTTCACGGACTGCAGTGAAGCGCTCGTGAAGATCAAGCTCGCTTTCCGTCCCGGTGTCGTCGATCTGCCGTCCAACCATCAGCAGGTCAGCGCACACACCATCAACGTCAGCAACTTTGGCGAATTCGAGGCCGAATTGACGTATTCCATTGAGTACGTACCCAGAGAACGCGCACAGCTACTAGTACTAGCAGCAGTCAATGCCGAAAGATATCAAAGCTGCTGCGTTCATATTTGCATTGGCTGTTGTGTGGGAGGCGTTAACTCTGTTGTTGTCTGTTGCTCAGTGACATCACAGCACCGTCCCTGGACGAATGGATCAGTGCTTCGAGCCAGACGCTCGCGAGGCGACAGAACATCACGATGGCTGATCCCATGGCGCAGTTGAGCCAGGAGAACGATCTGATGGATCGAGGTGCGTCCGCTTTCTCTGGGTCTGTCTCATTGGGTTTGACACGATTGCTGTCAGATGGAATGCTGACAGCGGACTCGTTCGGCGGAGGCGACTGGCAGGCCTTCGACTTAGACGAATCTATCGAGAACAGTAGACGGCTTAGCACGATCAGCGATATTGAAGTGGCGCGAAAGGCGGACACTTCTGGTGGCTTCCGGGAGCTCAATGAGTCTGGTCTCCTGTTGCGAACGGATGAAAAGTCGATCGCAGAGTACAGCAACGACGACCAGCCGGATCTGGGCGTCCATGACGCCTACGGAGACGTGCAACAGGACGCACTGGAGCTCGAGCGGTCGGTGGACGGACCTCCTAGCCTAAGCGGTCAAACGCTCGATATCAGCACGGACCTGAACGCGAGTTTGAACAACGCCTCGCGCATGTCGCTCGACTTGGCTCTGGTGAATGAAGAAGACAATACCAAGCAGATCCGACCGAAGAAGAAGCGAAAGATTGGACGTGACAGTGTGACGGAACTCAGTGCGACGTTTCTCAATCAGGTGGATCAATTGGTTGGAGCAAACGCTTCTGCATTTGGGTGGCAGACTTACCTTTCTCAATGTCGATACACAGGCAATGGCTGACACTTCAGATATCACGCGTCCTCGTGATGTCACAATCACACGCTCCAAGACGAGTCAGTTCGGCTACACCAGCACTGGGGACCTGACTGCGTCTCCTGATCTCTTCACCAAGCCATTCATTCAGGATTTGTCCGAGGAGTTGCTTGGAATGTTCAAGTACACTATGAAGAAGCGCAAATACCCGTTCGAATCTAATTTAAATGCCGATGAAGACGATATCGAGCAAACTCGCCGCATGAGCGAGGTGTCGGTCAGTGAAATATCCCGTATCTGGTTTGATCTACTGTTACGCTAAGGATTGTGTCTCTCCAGGGCCGATTGAGCACCAGAGAAAGCATGGCTTCAGGGAATGACTCGCTGTACGACACATCGTTTGATGGAGACAAACCTGTGGACTTTAACGAGTCGACCTCGCAAGAACGGTGAGTTTTATTCTGTCAAGTTAATCTGTTAAGGCGACTTAATGTGAAAACTGACTTGTTCTTGTGTATAGCGCATTGGAGGATATTCCAGAATACGACTATGGAGCTCTTTTGGAGGCTGATAACGTCGATGGCGAGCTGGAGGACTTGAATCTGGATATTGATTTGGCGCCTGTCAATGACTTGCAAGGCAACATCGATCAGTCCATTGATGAAAGCTACTCGACAGCTCAGCACAAGTGGCATCCACACACTGCCAAGGTGATGCATGTGCTGCGTCAATCTCTTGGAGAAAAGGTGAGCGCGCTGGTGGTTGCTTAGCTTGATCTAGTCTCCATCGAGTCTCACTCTTATCTTGTGGTGTCAGGAATCTGTCACTTACAACCAACTGACCAAGAAGACGCAAACCAGACGAACGGCAGCGGCGCTGTTTTTCGAGATCCTGCAACTGAAAACGCTAAATTATGTGGATCTTGAGCAATCGAAGCCGTACGGTGATATAAAGATCGTCAAGGCCGATCGCTTCTCTGAGACCATTCCAGCAGTAGATGGAGCTTTTTGATTAGAACGAATTCAGAGTATCCCGCGAGTTTATGTGGAGATTGTGCTGCGTGCTTCCTTTTGTTTTAATTATGGATCTATTTTACTTGCTTATTGATGTGAGATGCTTTTCAAAGACACTCAAAATGGATTGCTCGATCTAGAAAATTTTAAAACCTTATGTGAATGCTCATCGTGATGAAGTTTATTAATGAAGAGTTCCAAATAATTGGATACAGAAATCGACTCAATGAACATTCTGAATCAATATATCCTGACAATCGCGCGTTTCCATAGTTTATTATCCGTGACGTTGCTGGAGCCAAATATCAACTATCTCGTGATTATGATCTAGATTAAGACCCGTTATTCGATTGCGTTGGCGAATGAAAATTCGTTGCTCATTTCTCATCGTGACTTGAAAATATGCTCAGCGCAGATAATAGTCGCACAAAGTCCAACGTATCCATATGCAAATCACCAAAAGTCTTTGTGGCCAAAATTTCTGGAAACAAAGTGAGTCGTGTTCGTAGGCTTCCTCACAGCTAATGTTAAAAGCAAAGCGCAACGCTATTGGAAACATTTGGTGGCGCGTAGTGATCAGACGATGTACTCTATGCGAACGCTCGAGATATTCAACAAGTTTGACCGTACGGGAATCGTAGTGATCGTCCGTTTTAAGTACCCTCTGATTGAGTGCGACATAACTAACACATTTTGTACAACCAGAAAGCAAACCGAACAGGTTGAATTACAGTATTCAAACTATAACATACAAATACGACAAGGGACACATCAAACGTTCAGCTCAGTAGTAGCCGTTCGCGATCGTAGTCGTCGTAGCCTTCGTAGCCACCACCGTTGTGCTTCTTGATAAGGTGACGGCGGTGATGGCGGTGGTGCTTGTTGTGACGACCATAGCCATAGTATCCATCGTCCGAGTCGCCGTAACCACCGTAGCCA
>JAADVW010000696.1:0-17679 GCA_023335875.1 Elongisporangium prolatum | reverse complement strand
GACCTGGGCGTCCATTGAGTGTGGCGCGTACCACTCAGTGGCTCTTTCTCACGATGGCGAAGTCCTGACATGGGGCAACGGAGAGCATGGCCAATTGGGCCATGGCTGGGGCGAGAATCGGAATGAACCAAAGGCGGTGGAGGCGTTCGACCAAGACGCAGTGACTGCTATCGCTGCTGGTGACGACTTCACGATGGTGTTGACACAGACCGGAGAGCTTTACGGCTTTGGCTCCAATAGTAGTAAGTGCTGCCGTTCTCGTTGCTACTGTGGATTCGATCTCTTACTACTGCTACGACCCCTGCACGACAGGGAACCAGTTAGGAACAGGATTGCTAGCATTAGCGCAGTAAATAGCTGCATTTTCGGCCATGGAGACTCTTCCAGCACTCGTCTCTGCCTAAGCATCCGGCAGTTCGCTTGTGGATGCGACCACTCGACTGTAATGACAGATGACGACGCGCTGTTCGTCTGCGGCTCTGAGCACAGTCTCGAGCCTGTTCGGATCGCATCGGCGCTAGAAGGGGAGCACATCGTGCAGGTCGCCTGTGGCCGTTTCTTCACTGCAGCTCTTACAGTGGGCGGCAAAGTGTTCACCATGGGTGGAGGGACGTCTGGCTGTCTTCGTCACGGCCCACAATTGACCGAATACCAGCCTCGTCAGATAGGAGCACTCGCGAATGAACGCGTGACGAGGTAAAGTGCAGCGTCGGCTCTCTTGTTTGGTTTGTCTGACCGAGTATTTTCTGTAGTATTGCCTGTGGATTTAACCAAATGGGTGCTACGTTAACAAGGGCATAATATCTCTGATAGATTAGATGTTGATGAGCATAAATCTCAGCAACTCTGCTGCATTTTGAGCTCAGCAGCGTAAGCAAACTGATATTTCCTTCTTGACTCAATCTCTATGCTTCTTAAATCTGTGGTCTTTGAGATCCTGATGGGTACAGGACCGGCACACAGGTTTCCTTCAGTTGATGCGATATTCTTGTTTCTGGCGCTCTCGCTTGGGCCACGCACGCTCATTCTCCATACAGGCGACTGGTGAGCATGTTCCGCCTCCATCATTTGTCGTTCGTTTGGCTCTAAATGCCTGAACCTGCGCAAATACAGTCTTTGAATTATCAAGACCGTGTCCACGCAGGGAATGGACATTACGAACAATCGTCCAAGCCCTCTTTCGCATAGCAACTCCTCCGCAAACTATTAAACAAAACTCAGACAGCGCAAGCATCAAGCAACTGGCGTTCGGCGGTACCGCTCATCTCATGTTACAAGTGTCTTGGGTTGCAGAGGTCATATTTTCCTATGATATGTAGTGATTGAAGACGGTCGGCTCTTCACGAATGAATACAATCAGCTCGGTCTGGAACCTGACGCAGCCCAAATCGAGCCGTATCCGCGTCAGAAATCGCGGGCATTCCCTATGGAGATCACCCCACTGCTGCCGTCGACCATCAGGGCAAAGTGTACACCTGGGACTGGAGTGGATCGTTATTTCAAGGCGCAGGTGGTCTGAAGCCATCCCGCACGAGACAATGTGGCCGCTCCGCAACTCGCGCGCTCTCTTGTTGGCCAGGGCGTCGCTATTGCGTCCATTGAGTATGGGCGCGTACTACTCCATGGCGCTTTCTCGTGATGGAGAAGTCCTGACGTGGGGCGATGGAGAAAGCGGGCAACTGGGCCATGGCTGGGGCGAACATCGGAACGAGCCCGTGCAAGTGGAGCTCCTGGCTCAGAAGACTGTGGTTGGCATAGCAGCTGGCTACAATCTCACCATGGCACAGACCGTCCACTGAAGAGCTCTAAGGCTTTGGCGCCAATTATAGTACGGGCTGTCTGTCGTGTCTCTCATGGAGCTGATCTGCTTGCTGCTGATAGCAAGAAGAGGAGGCATGGCTCTGTATCTAATCCCGACAGTCCTCTCTGGCTTCGCAGGCAATCGCGTTCGGCATTTTCCTGCGGCTTTGAGCGCTCGGCTTTGGTCACAAAAGACGGCGCGCTGTTCCTGTGCGATGACATCCCTGAACCTCCTAGTCGAGCAAGTTACACAGGTCGCTAGAGGCTCGTATTTCATCGTCGCGCTCTCAGTGGACGTCAAAGTGTTCACCATAGGCAAAGAAAGCTCGTTGTATCTCGGTCATGGCTCACGTTGGGCCGAGTACGAGCCGCACCAAGTGGAAGCGCTTGCAGATGAGCGCCTGACTAGCATTTCCTATGGGTCAGTCAACTGATCCCACACTTTCCACCAATAAAACAACGTTTTTCAAAGCATTTCGACCAATAAAATCGATTTGAAGAGGGCTTGGACGGAAAATGCGTATCAAAGTCAAGAACGCACCATGGCCAAGAAGAAGACGTCGACAGGCAAGACTGCGGCCGCCAATGCACAGGCCGCTGTGGCGCGCACGCAAGAAGAGATGCTGCAGCAGGAGGTACTGCGCCACTACGCCAAGACCGTGTACTTCAACGACCTGTGGAAGTCCTTTCTGAGCAAGCTGGCCGGGCTCGTGCTGCTCATCAGCGGCCTCATGCTGCGTCGCGCGTACCTGAGCGCTGAGGGCCTGCGCTTCAACTCGCTGTTCGAGCTATTGTCACTGCTGATCGCGCTGGCGACTGTGTGCTTCATCCGCCGCTGGCTGGAACCGCTGCTGGCGTTCAAGACGGCCTTCGTGCTGGCGCTGCTGCAGGCCGGCTGGTACGCGCACACGTTCTATCACCGCTTCATGGAGCAGGACCGGGAGGATGGCGACCTGCGCGAGGACCAGTTCGCCATGGGCGCCATGTACTTTGTCTTCTGCTGGCTGGCCGACCGCTTCATGATGCGCTCACAGGACGTGGCCAAGCATAACGCGACCGAGATGACGGAGCTCGTGCACAAGAAGACCGAGTGAGTAGACAGGAGGCTTTTGCATGCAACCTACTAGATACCGAGAGACCTATTGAGATATCAATCAATATGATCCATATGTGCAAAATGTTGTCTGAAGGTCGCACCAATGTCTGTTTGGGGGCGGCCCCATTGTTTGGAAAGCAAGCCAGAGACAATGTTGTACGCGGAGGATCCTGCCTGGGCCGATGTGGCCAAGATCCCACAGGACGACGGACCCAACGCCGTCGTGCGGATCGCGTATCCTCAATCCTGTGCGTTCTTTCGGCTTATATGTGTCTCTCTCTTCTGCTCACGTACCGATCTCTGTGTTGTAAACCAGTTACGGACGTCATGGACTGCTTCCGCGGTGTGCTGCAGACCAACGAGTACAGCGAGCGCACACTGCAGCTCACGTTGGACGTGATTGACGCCAACGCTGCCAACTATACGGCCTGGTAAGCGACTGCGTCCTGTGTATATATGAGCCAACTGCCTGACGATTGCGCTGGCTGCAGGTTCTTCCGCCGCAAGGTGCTCGAGGCATTGGGCTCGAATCTGTACGACGAGCTGGCCTACACGGAGCGCATGGCGATCATCCACCCCAAGAATTACCAGATCTGGCACCACCGCCGCGAGATCTCCTCCATGGTGCAGGACGGCAGCGCCGAGAAGGCCTTCTCGGCCAAGGCGCTGCGCGAGGACACCAAGAACTACCACGCCTGGGCGCACCGCCAGTGGGCCGTGCGCACATTCAGCCTCTGGGACGGTGAGCTCGCCTTCATTGACGAGATGCTGGCCGACGACATCCGCAACAACTCGGCCTGGAATCACCGCTGGTTCGTGCTCAAGCACACGACGCCGCTGGGCGTGGAAGACCGCAAACGCGAGGTGCAGTACGCGCTGGACAAGATCGCCATCGCTATCCACAACGAGAGTCCGTGGAACTACCTACGCGGTCTGATCCGTGGCCATGAGTCGCATTTCATCGCCGACCTCAAGCCCAAGCTGCTGGCCATGCTGGAAGAGCATTCGGACTGCATCTTCGTGGCCGGGCTCCTGGTCGACATCTACGCGCACGAAGGCACTGAGGAAGCAGTGCAGGCCGCTCATGCGGTACGTTGACGATATGCAGTGAAGATCCTAACCTGCGGTTTCTAATGACAGTGCATGCATCTCTAGCTTCTGGACACTCTCGCTACCAAGATGGATGTCGTGCGCAAGGCCTACTGGCTGTTTCGTAAGAACGCGTTGAAAGTCTAAAGGCGGAACAAACACGCAAGCAAACGCATGGGATTGATAGTGCAGTGGCTGCTAGACTCTCTCTTCTACTTGTCATTCTTTTGCACAGATGAAGGGCAGATCTAAAGACCTGGTGGCAGGCAATCCACTGTGGCCATATCGTCCACCTTGCTGCCATTCACCATAAATTCCAGCTTGAGTCGCATCATCACCGGTTTCTACAAGACACCACAATTGAGTTTTCATGACCAAACCAGCACAGATCTCTTCATCAGGCACATACCTCTCCATGCATCGCGTTCTGAATCTTCACAAGCTGCGTGACGGTCCCGCTGTTGTGCGGGGGCACCAGATTTCCGCTCGGCGGCTCCATCTTGAGCTTTATGTACTTGGGGAAGGCTGCCAGAAACACAAAATTCTGCAACGGGATGGCAGTCGCGTTTCCGATGGTCGCCTGGATGTACGTCAACGATGGGTCGTCCTTGTTGGGCTTGGACACCTCCAAGTCCACTGTCAAGCCGTTCTTTTCGTACGCACGGAGCAGTGGGCTCGCCACGGGTGCCACGGGTGCCGGAGGGGGAGCGGTCGTGACCGGACCTCCGAAGCCGAGTCCCAGCAGATCGTTGCCTAGAGGTGCAGACATCGGTGCCGGTGCTGGGGTGGCGGACGGACCGGTGGAGAAGATATCGGCCAGTAGGTCCACAGTCGTGGAGATTGCAGGAGCCGACACTGGTGCAACACCTGCGACTGGAGCAGCTGGTCCGGTGCCGAATATGTCATCCATATCAAGTAAGCTCGCGGCAGCAGCAGCAGGCTTCGGTGCCGGTGCATCAAATGGCGTAGCTGGTGTCGACTGAGAGTTCGAACCGAATTGATCGTCGCCCATAAGATCCATCGAGTTTTCAGTGACACGCGAGTTTCGGTTGCGAAGCTTTGATGCATCGATTGCAGGCATGCTGGCAAGGATATCAGAGCGAAGCGACGACCACTGGGGCTGACCGAGAGCCGAGTACTCAGTTGCACGCTGCTGGAGCTCCACGACCATGGACGAGTTGAACGAAGATATCATATAGTTCAGCTTTTGAATCTCGTTGGGTGAGCGGAATCGCGTCGTGAGCTTCGTCAAAGCGTTCAGCGCGTACGCCTTGGTCACATCCGTGATGGCATGGTAACGCAGCACGCTCTTGAACAGCTCCACGATGCTCGTTTCGTCGACCTTGGTCTTCTCCGAGAGCGTGTCTTCGGACGCAGGCGCATCCAACAGAAGCAGGCTTCCGTATTCGCCAACGCACCAGATGCCCACATGTACCAGCGACAGCTGAGAGACGTCGTCATGCAGAGCCCAGAAGAGCTTGTGCACAACGTAGCCATGTAGCTCCGGATTGCGTTGGATCAACATGATCAGCGAGCTGCATATCCGCTCATCCGGCAGCGTGGAGCCGGCAATCGAGAGCATCGTGATGAGCGTATCAATGTGCCATCGAGTTGATGGCGCGTATCGGTCGACAGCATCTACACAACATTCAGTCAGCTTCCGCAATGTGAAAAGGCATGAAAACCAGCTAAGTACCAGCGATTCGAGAGCACAAGGCCGGCTTCTGGTCCGCAGGCGCGATCACCAGGTAGTTCAACATCTCACGAGCAAGCTGTAATGAAAACGAATGAAGAGTCAGCTGAGTATCAACCCAACTAATACAAGAGCAGGTGAGCCACTGCCCTACCGATTGGATGTTCGAGCCGTTAACCAGCGCGTAGATGAGTTCCAGTGCACGCTGACGAATGGACGTGTCGGGGTCTTTGAGGCAGTCGACAATCGTGTTGGTGTGTCGCTGTACAGCCGCAGCGTCATCCACGATGACCTTGGAGAGCGTGTTGAGCGCCACGTAGCGAATGTTGTTGTCACGGTTGAGCAAAAAGCGGCCGAGAATGTTGATGGCCAGCACCTTGAGTCCGTTGTCGCTTTCGATGGCCATGATGGTCTGCACGCACTCGTACAGGATCGCATTGCCGGCGGTCTTGGCCGTCTCCGTGTTAGTCGCGACCTGCGCCAGCACGTCGTTCATGGCCTCGCTGGCCTCCTCGTTGTTCTTGCCCAAGATGCGCAGCAGCTCCAGGATCGCGACCTGCAGGAATGGATCCGCGATACCGCTGACGTCGTATTCGGACGAGTAGCCCATGGACAGCAGGTTGCGCAGTTCGCGCACGAGCGTCGGCACGAGGTCGCTAAAGTACTTGAGGTTGGCCGCAGGGTCGATCTGGATCACTTCCGTGATGAGCTGTACACCCGCGAGTAGCACGCCATGGTTCTTACTGCGCAGCAGACCGAGAATGGACTCGGAGAAGTCCTCGACAAGCTCTGGGACCTTCGTGAACACGCGGATGGCGGCCAGCGCCGCCTTCTTGCGCAGGTGGTCGCTGTCTCCGCGCAGATGGCGATCAATGTCCATGACCAGATCGCGCGCCATGTCCGGCTACAAAGCACAGCGAGTCAGGCAAATGCTTGTAGCAGCATGGGGATCACGCTGGTCGCTCCCTACCGACGCAATGTTGCCGACTGCAGTGAGCGAAAGCCCGACGACAAAGTGGTTCGAGTTGTTCAGGTCGCTACAACGCACACGAGTGAGCTGAGGACGTTAGGCAACATACTTAGATAGACAGAGAGACGTACTTCTTCATAGAGTTGGTCACGAGTGTGAGTACGTCTTCCTGGTCCGTGAGCAGCAGGATCAGGCCCTAGCGTTTCAAGGTCAGCGCTTCCTTCATGCGGCACCAGAGCTGTAGCCAAGACCAACAACACGGCAAAGAGATAGAGATCCATACCAGATAGCCCATACGCTTCTCGGCATAGTACGGGCTGGCGATGAGCTTGACGCACTCCATCTGGCCAAAGTGCGACGGGTAACCGAGCATGTGGATGAAGAGCAGCTTGGCGACATTGCGGTGGCGGTACTGCTTGTCCTGGTCCTTGAAGGCCGTGCGGATAAGCGCGCTCTCCTTAGCGATGACTGCGCGCTCCTCGGCCGCCGTCTTGGAGGCGCGCACTTGGCGGATCAGATCGCGCAGCTTCTGGCTCATGAGTGCTCGATCACGAGGGGAGGAGGAAGAGCACAATGCGGACCCGGCCCGGCCGTGTGGCATCACGCAGACAGCATTTCAGCCAATGGTATGGAGAAAAGGACACAATTACAGCCAATGGATATACGGCGCTTGTCATTGGAGATATAAAGTACAGTCGTATATGTAAACCAATGTATGACTGGCTGTATAGATCTGACGGAAAGAGTAATTAATTAACATATATACAATTCGAGGTGTCAGACCACACTATTTTAGCAGACCGTAATTGTTGAAGTTGGCAGCAAGGAACTCACGGACTATTAATAGAGAACGCATACGTAGCGCGTGTTGACAGACTCTTCGCTTTGTCGCCACGTATTGAGTAATTACCATATTAATTTCTGTTGTGCACTTTTACAGTCGCGAGCATAAGTAAATGTTTCGTGCCGCTTGTGAAATTGTGATATGCATATGCCGAGTCAATGCTTCAAGGCTCCTCGACCATCAGAATCATCATCTCCATCGCTGTCGTTGTGAGGAAGACTATTACTGTTGGATAAAGCAATCATTCCACTGTAACGCTGCTTCGCCTGCTGATGTATCGCTTGTGATCGAAGGATAGCGTTTCTTGTCCGTAAGGTTTTGTCATTACTTTATGAATCTCTTGCTCCAAAGCGCGGTTCATTCGTTATTCTCAAAATAGTGTGACAACACACATACAAAACTGCTACAAGGTAAGTCTATGCAAATACTGCAGGTTGCACAGATCATGCCTCGATGATTCAGATCCATTTGGCATCTTACAGCACTCATTAAATCCGTCGTACTGCGCTAATACAGGGCAAGTGCTTGAAAGGTCGTCGCACATGCGCTCATCCATCAGACCCATCAACCACCCATCAGGCTCGCACTCCGCCCCATGGACGCCGTCATAGCTGGCATTCATGAACAACGAGTGACGATTGTGGCTGCGCTCACGATCGGTAGATCCTTGCCAACGTAGCGTTCTCTGTAGTAACTCCACTCGCAACAACCAAGCCGTTTGCTCATTCTGCAACTCGCCTCGTCCTAGTTCGACCGCCAGCCTTCCCCACCAGACATGAAGCTCTTCGGTCTCCCCACGGTCATCCTATCGCTCCTCATTGCCGCCACGTCGGATGAGCTCATGGTGACCCAGGAAGGCGAAGCCTCGACCTGCACGCTCACGGGCACCTACAAGGCCGGCACGGACGTGAGCTCGTGCTCCGCCGTCACTATATCGGGGCTTAATGTGCCAGCCGGTGTGATGCTAGACCTGGCCAAGACCAAGGCCGGTGCCAAGATCACGTTTCCGGTACGACAACGTTCGGCACTAAGCTGTGGGAAGGCCCACTAGTCAAGCTCACTGGCACCAGCCTCACAGTCTCCGGTACTGGAACCCTGAACGGGCAGGGCGCGTGGTACTGGAGCAGGGCCAGAAAGTCACTCACCCTGTGTTCTTCCGCCTGAGCCACGTCGTGAACTCGCATCTCTCGGGCTTCACGCTTAAGAACTCACCCTTCCGCACGTTCAGCATCTTGAGCTCGACGTCCACGACGCTGTCAGGCCTGACGCTGGACTCGAGCGCCGGCGTAGGCCTCGCCAAGAACACAGACGGCTTCGACCTAAGCTCCAACAACCACGTGACCATCACAGGCTGCACCGTCATCAACTAGGACGACTGCCTGGCCATGCAGTCCAGCTCCAACACCATCTTCTCGGGCAACTCATGCACGGGCGGCCACAGCGTTTCCATCGGCACTCGGCGGTGCCACTGTGGCGTCCACAGACACGGTCTCAGTCCTTATCGTCAAGAAAACAAGATCATTAACAGCGACAACGGAATCCGGATTAAGACCATCCAGGGCCTCAAGGGCATGGTCTTCAACGCCACGTACACAGGCAATGTGCTCACCAACGTCAAGAACGCCATTGTGATCCACTCGGACTACAGCAAGGCCAAGGGCGGCTACACGGGCAGTGCCACATGTCTCGTCACCATCAAGGGCATCATGATCGACGGACTCTCGAGCACCGCCACCAACAAGTGGGACATCGTGGCCAACTCCAAGGTTGTCTCGGGCTGGAAGTTCTCGGGCATCACGGTTAAGGCCAGCAAGAAGGGCTCGTGCTCGGGTCTACCCAGCGGCGTCGCGTGCTCGTAAATGTGAACCCATTCGCTTCTCTTGAAGATTACGGAAATACATTATACGTTTTCAAAGGGTTGATTGTACACGTGGTGGTCTAAAATGATGTTCTGCACCACACTATTATGAGTTTTCGAAACGGAGTGATGGTCTTTTGCATTCGACAATCTTCAAAGGGAAACTCTTGAAGCGGACCGAGGCCATGGAGTCTCCACTGCCGATTCTGGGCCAGCGAGACGCAGCGCAGTACGCAGGAGGCCATACAGTAGCTAGCAACCAGCACTGGCGCTTGAACGAAGCGCCTGTAATCGTAGATGACGCGAACCATTGCCTGTACGTCCGCATACGCTACGGTAAGCGCCACGCTCCAACGTTTGTAGCTCACGATCATGGTTGATAGAAGCAAGTTCATGTGTACAACAGTAGCCACAAGCGCCAGGAGAGCGCGAGGAAGACTATGCTGGGCAGAGCTCGCCGTGGGATCGTTCGTGGTCGTTCTCTCGCTGCTGTCGCTGTACGAGGCCATCAACACGGCGGCGACCGAGGGAGTTCTCTTCTCCGATCAAGACGACTGGACCACGATCCGAGCCCGTCTCCAGAACAGCCTCGATGTTCTCTGGAGCGTCTGGGTTGTGTCGATCGCAGTTATGCTGGCGTTCCAGCTCGTGGATCGCCGTCGGGCCTGCGTCATTGGGCTGCTGCTCATCGTTCATGGGATCGCTCGCCAGTGACAGCACAAACTGTATGGACATATGCGTGTGGCAATGGGAGGTTGACGGTAGAGCTGATGTTTGCAGCATCTAATGGATGCATCTTGGTGCTTTATTTTGCCTTGCGTTTCTTCAGGACGCGCTCAGGACAATCGGGTTTCCTTGCAAAGCGTTGGTCTCTAGGATCCCCCTTCTGGGCTCAGCTGTATGCAACCTTTACGTGCTGAAGGCTCCTCATCCTGGAACCGGCAACCGGAATGTTTGTGAGTCCAAGAAGTAAGGCAGATCTGCTTGCTTGCCATTTCAGTTTCAGCCGCACCAGCCACAAGCGAAGAGCCGTCGAGCAGACCCAAGCCGGTCATGGCGCCAGCAGAAGAGCGACAATGGACAATCCATCATGACAACTCATGTGCTTTACCCCTTTGGCATCGATGCGCTTCAGGTGAGTTCAATGTCTCTGTCGAATGTTCGCTGTAGACTCTGGCCCAAGTCGTTCTTCGCAGCGTTCGTGCAGCATTCCTATCAAATCTATTGGATCCGAGCGCTGGTTTTTATTCAGAGAGCACTCGATGCCATCGGTCTCCTACTAGCGCTTAGTGCACTGATACTCTCGGTTACAGCTCTGGACGTGGCAGTTCTACGCTTCTCGCTATCCGACGACTGGGAAACGACTCTCTTCCGTCTCAGCCACTGCAGCGATCTCATCGACAGTCTCGTGAGACTGATAGCAACATTGACTCTAACCCGCGGAAAGGCTCGCCCGCGAACGGTGCTGCTGGTCATGGTGCTGTATGACATGCTCAAGAGATTCGCTCTGGCAGCATTCTGAATACATTATCCACCCATGCTTGCTCTCGCTTTGCGTCTTCCACCAGAGATGGCGGAAGCGGTGGCGCCAGAGTTCGTCAGTGCTCAGATTGCACCAACTTCAACTTGCCGATATGTGCACCACACCAAAAAGCTCTGCTTGAAGTGCAAGGGTGTTGGTCCAACATCGGAAACCTAGAGGCTGGTCCAGTATCATTGCCCAATCGGCCACAAGAGGAAGACGGTGGCGAATGGAGTCAACGCAGCAAGAGGTCGAGCCCGCCGTCTTCTTTGGACCCATGAGTAAAGAAAAGAGCGCCGAGCACGAGCGCAAGCTCAAGCGGGAGCTAGATCAGGCACGGCTTGCCCTTATCCACCGTCTTCACACCGAGCTCTCGATGCTCATTAGCGAACGTAAGTCTCTTAAGTTATGCGTTGTTGCCATTGGGATCTTCATCCAGCTCATGTTTGCTACGTCAACAGACACGATTGCCTCCAAAGCCCGTCTGCTTCTCTGCTGGGACCGCGGTCAAGGTCCCTTTGCTGCGTTCATGCTGTTCGGACTTGGATTTGCGATCGCATGGCTCGGTCTCGACTTCGCTGTCTCCATTTCCATCATCGTGCACTCGCAAGGCGAATCGACTGACGCTGATGTCGAAGCTCTCGAAGCATGGCGCGCAGCAGCAGGCGCGTTGTGTGCCGTATGGATCCTGAATCTCTGGGTACTGCTCACTGAACAGCGCGTTCGCATCATCAGGTTTAATCAATAGATGCAACAGCCACCAACAATCTCAAGACAACGACCTACTGCATCCAACCATTGCTTCAAGCTGATGCTAAAGCTATTCGTACTAGCGTATCAATCGATCACACCCGTCTGAAAGGTCTCTTCATGTATATATATTGAGGCGATTACAGCTCTTCTGTCCGAATGTCATTCGCTACGCCAGCTCTCTATGGGGCGCAACGGGGCACGAACGCAGGGATGTCCGTGATGGCGCGACCGAGGATCAGTGCATGGATGTCGTGTGTGCCTTCGTACGTGTTGACGGCTTCCAGGTTCACGGCGTGACGGATGATGTGGTACTCGTCCGAGAGGCCATTGCCGCCAAGCATGTCGCGAGCGTTGCGCGCGATCTCAAGCGCTTTGCCGCACGAGTTGCGCTTGACCATGGAGATAAGCTCCACAGGGGCCTTGCCGGCTTCCAGCAGGCGGCCCACCTGCAGACAGCCCTGCAGACTGATCGCGATCTCCGTACTCATATCTGCGAGTTTCTTCTGGATGAGTTGGTTCCTGAAATGACACATAAAAGATCAGTGATCTGCTTGAATTGAAGGTTCTCAGCAACAGCAGAAACTTACGCAGCGAGCGGAGCTCCGAACTGGTTGCGGTCAAGCGTGTACTGACGAGCAACGCTGTAGCACGAGTCTATGAAGCCAGTCAGAGTCAGCCACTTGAGTACAACGCCAGTGACCATATGCGACAGAGAGTACCGTACAGGCAGCACCAAGAGCTCCCCACGAGATACCGAAACGAGCGCTGTTCAGACACGTGAACGGTCCCTTGAGGCCCTTCACCTTGGGCAGCATGTTCTCCTTGGGAACTTCGACATCTTCCATGAAGATCTATTGCATGGGAAGTCAGTGGTCAGCGTAATGAGCATCCATCAGGTGTTCGACAGTGAATAGTAACCTACCATGCCAGTGGCCGAAGCCATCAGTGTCGACTTGCCGTCAATGTACTGTGTCGAGAGACCAGGGAAGTCCTTCTCGAGGATGAAGCCGCGGATGTCACCTTCATCGTCCTTGGCCCAGATAATGAACACATCGGCGATCGGCGCGTTCGTGATCCAGTTCTTCGAGCCGTTCAGGATGTACTTGCCACCCTGCGACTTGGCGCGGGTCTCCATGGAGCTGGGATCAGAGCCGTGGTTCGGCTCCGTCAGGCCGAAGCAGCCGATGAGCTCACCCGTGGCAAGACGCGGGAGGTACTACACAATCAAATGTCATTAGCCATGCAAGCATCGCGCAGACGCAATCGAAGTGCGCGTAGCTTTTTTACCTTTTCCTTCTGTTCGTCCGAGCCGAACGTGTTGATCGGGTGCATGACGAGAGAAGACTGCACGCTCATAGCCGAGCGGTAGGCACTGTCGACCTGCTCGACAGCGTTGGCAATCAGGCCGTACGAGACGTAGCCCACGCCGGCGCAGCCGTAGCCTTCAATCGTGGGGCCCAGGAACCCGAGCTCGCCCATTTCCTTCATGATGCTCTTATCGAACGTAGCGTTGCGGTTGGCCTGCACAATGCGCGGCAGCAGCTTGCCTTGGCAGTAATCGTTGGCGGATTTCTGCAAACGATTTTGTGGCAACAGCATGAGGTTCCGTATCCTTGTCATCTCGCTGCCCAGCAGGATCTTACCTTGATCATGAGCTCTTCGTCCGTGAGCTGCGAGTCAATGGACAGCGGGTCGGTCCACTGGAATGAGGCCTTGCCAGCCATGCCGCGCACAGAGGCAACGGTCGCGGTCTTGCGCGCCACGAGGCGCTGGGTCATCGTACGCGCGGTCTGCATCGTGGTCTTTGTCTCTCTCCTCCGGTCGGTCGAAATGTGATCTGATGAAGACGCTTGCAATAGAAAAGCGATAGGGTTACGCTTTACGGACAGGGTACGGTTACACTGGGACTTCAACCGTAAACAAGTGATTGGAAGGAAAATACCGGTATCCCCTGCAACAATGACGAAGGGTAATTACGTGTCGCGTCCGATTTCGTAAAAAACCGGCAACTTCGTAAAAAGCCGCTCGCATGGAAATGGTGTCGAGTGGGACGGAGCCCATGGTTGCTGTGCATGGAGCTCAGCGCACGAATGAGCCGTTGCAGCAGCCAGCAGCTGCTCCAGCGTCGACTTTTGCTGCTGATGGCACTTTGGACGCTGCGAAAGAGTCCGTAGAGCAGCAACAGACCATGGAATTAGGCCGCGACTATGCGCAGCCAGCGCACGATCAAGACGAGTACGACCCTGCCAATCCGTCCTTTAGTCACGAGCAGCCGCACGCTGCGACTCAGGACCACACATCAGGTGAGCATGTAGGTCACGGCGCATCTTCTCCGTCCAGCGCCAAGCGCAGACACCAGGAGGAGTTGCATCATTTAGATGAGGCGAAGCGACATCGCTCTAATGACGGCTCTGCGTCGCCAAAGAGCGGCCTGCCGTCTGCGCAGCGGCGTAAGGGGCTCACGGAAGCCGCGTTCGACCGGCTGCTGGACTTCCAGAGCAACGGAGACTTTGAACTGGCCCAGGTGAGTCGCGCTGCGTTCGCGTCGGTCGGATCGCTGCCCGAGTTCGCACAGGTCGCTGTGATCGCTCGATTCACTCGCACGCCCATGAAGGACATCCGCGACAAGAACGGCCAGCTCATGCGGCTCTACCACGAGTATCTGAGCGAAAACCCGCACATCAGCTCTCTGCAGCCGGTCTCTGTGTACATCGCTGACTACACATCGGATCCGGGGCTCTTTGTCTACGGCTACGCGCCTCCGCAGCCAGTCACGGGCGTATCTACGAGCTCTGTGCCGTATCGCAAAGAAACACAAGCGACTACAGTGACATCCACAGCCACAACCACAGCCACTGCTCATGCAGCTACTGGCTCAAACTCGACGAGTTCTCCGGCCAAGCATGTGCGGAATGTGGATGAGTTCGGGCGAGTGGTCACCAGCAATCCAACGACCTCCGCTGATAACAAAGACCGGCCTGTTTCTCGTGCTAGCGATCCTCGCCTTACACGGAAGCAGCAGGCGGGATCTCCCAGTAACGAGGCTGTGAAGAGTGAGGCTCAACAGCAACAGGTGGAAGCGCCTGCGACGACCAAGCCCACGGATCCACGTCGTCGTGAGGCTGCTGCAGTTGCCCCAGAAGCGACCAGCGCTTCTCATAGTGCTAGCATCGGTGAGAGTAGCGAGCGATCAGCCCCAGTCGATCCCCGTCGACGCCAGCCACCTCCTGCTGCTGCTGCTGTCTCTGCTCCTTCTCCGATTCCAGAGACTCGAGGTGCGATGCCGAAGAGCGATCTATACAACCGCCTGCCGCGGAACGTTCAGAACGTGCTGGACGCCATGGAGACCGAAGGGCGACTGCAGGAGCCTATCAACGACAACGTCATCTCTCGGCTGCTGCATCTGCCAGAGCACGTGGCTCTGCGAGCAGTGGAGAACTTCAGCAACGTGGATCTCTCGCACATTGAGAACATGCAAGGGTTTCTTGTGGGCATCATCAACCGAGTGAACGAGAAAGCTATCAAGGCTGGTGATGGCGAAGCGCCGTTCCCAGTCTCGTCCGATCCAGGCGCATTTCCGCAGCAACAGCAAGAGCAACTAGACTCGATGCCAGTCTACGAGCGTCCGTACGACCCAACAAAGGACGATGGCTGCCGCAATCAAGCCGCAGAACAAGGTCACGCGCCAATGAGCCACCATCCAATGATCGGATCACTGCCGCCGTCGGTCCAAGAGCATCTGCTCGCCATGGCTGCCAATGGCACGCTGAGCTCAGTGGACGAGTTCGGCGAGAAGTGTTACGAAGTGCTCTCGGGTCTGTCCGAGGGGCTCGCGAACGAGGTGCTAAAGCGGTTCACGCACGCCAACTTGGGCGCGGTGCGCAATCGCAGTGGCTTCCTGATCGGTGTTGTCAAGCGGTGTCGACAGGAATACGGCTTCCTCTAAGGTAGAGAGAACAGAGAGATCCAATACAAACACCCATGAGCCTGAAGGCAAGTCACTCCAGTCAAAATAGGTTTTTAACTGAACGAACGGACGGACGCGATGGAGGCGACTGCGACGGCCTCAAGACGTCAGAGCGTCCCGCCATTCTTCTCTCCGGTACGCCTGCGTTTGCAATCCCATCCGGATGATAAAGTAGCTCTTGAGACTGTCTCATTAGAAATCCGGATCAGCCCTTGCGCTTGGGATCTGCCAGAAGCGAGTGGCAGCCAAAGCGAGCGGTCTGCTGCTGACAAAGCACGAGATGGAAGAACTAACGGATCGGATCCGAGTGTTTGCCTGTGAGTACGGACGCCACGTGAGCCAGAATACCGCACTGACTCACGGAATTGGATAGCCATTCCTGCAGAGTATCGTTATCACCCAAAGATCCCGTCCAAAGTTCCGCAGTCCGGAATCATTGCTATCGACGACCTGCTGGCCAGGCATCAAGCGATTCGGCTCTCGTATGAAGACTATCGTATGATCAGACAGCAGTCATGCGTCAAGATCCAGCGTCTGCTACCGACGCAGTGTTTTCTCATGGTGGATATGTAGGTTGCAGCTCAATCCATCCAGCGGATACTCAACCGTTTTGTTAGATGCCTCTGGCTGCAGATGGAACCATCAACGGCTACTCGCTGCTGGAGTACGTCTATCGTCTGCAGCTCTCACTTGTGGCTACGAGAGTGTTGAGGTTGGAGCTATGAGCAATGGCATTAAACTGTTCCTGTAACCAATTGCCCATTACGATGACAGTATCGAGACGGCATTAGAAGACATACAGACTCTGTCGGAGCAAGCGTATTCTACGCTCATCCGTCGACTCATTCACACTGCAATGGAAGAGAAACGCTTGGAAGTCGATGTACGCAGACGCAGCTATCTCCAGTTGATTGCTTTAAGGCGATATAACTCCACATCGCGCTCTATTCGCTGGCTATTAGGTTGAGTTCCGCACGTACTACGAGCTCATTTGTACTCGCATGCTGCTGCTAGTGCAAGGCGACGGTCGCCCGCAGTGCAATTTCCGGCTGGACGACGTGCTGGACTGTGCTTGCTTCCGTGAGTTTCTGCAGCTCATGGACCCAGTCATGGCTTCATGCTTCCATATCGAGACCAACCACTTCCATCCGGATGCCGTGCGTTGCATCCAGCGCCAGTACTTGCAGCTGGACCGCGACAAGAACGGCTTGCTCAGTGCTGCCGAGATGCAGGATTACGGCAAGAAGAAGGCGTTCAATCCGGTGCACCAGACGCCCACGCACGATCTCACGACCGCGTTTCTCACGCAGGTCTTTGCTGAGACCATGACGTTTGCACCACACGATGAAATGGACTACAAGGCCTACGTGGACTTTACACTGCGCATGAGCGATAAGCACTCGCTGGCATCGTTGCGGGTATGTATAGCTCCCATGGAAGACTCCCTTGGTGACGCTATTTAACATGGTCGCAGTTCTTCTGGACCGTGTTGGATATCCAGAAACAGGGGTTTCTGGATGCATTCACGCTCGACTTCTTCCTGCGCGATCTCGTGCTCAAGATCAAATCTCACGACGAAGACGACGAGACCACGACGCCCGAGCACATCCGCGTACGATGCACAGCTGTCTACTGGGCGGATGCTTGGGCTCTTGACTCGAAGAGCGCCGTTGCTTTGTGTAGACGCAGGTATTCGACCTCGTGGCACCGAAAGACCCCACTCGCATCACGTGGCAGGATCTGCAGCAGTGCAAGCTCGGCCATTGCGTCGTCAGGTCCGTCACTCTTGAAAGCTTGAATTGCTAGCTCTCCTAACCATTTCATTTGATGGCAGACTCATAACTGACTACGTCGCATATCGCGCTTATGAAGACTGTCAGGGACGCTTCTCCATCTCCAGTGCATGAATAAATAAATACATTGTGAGTTCGAACGGAATCGATCCCTTGACTTCAAAATGTGAGCAGCGTCGTTTCCAGAAACTCGTAGAATGCACTGTTGGGGTTCGTGGCCAGCTCCTCCACGGGGCCAAACTCCACCATCTCTCCCTTGTCCATGACCATGATCTTGTCAAATTTGAGCACTTG
>JAADVW010000695.1:0-17689 GCA_023335875.1 Elongisporangium prolatum | reverse complement strand
TTTTTGCCTAAGAACACTACAGCACGGTTGCAGCCTTTAGATGCAGGCATCATTGCGTCTCTTAAGCGTATCTACCGCCAAAGACACATGATTTTGGCGTGCACGCTAGATGAGCTGGGGTGCTCTGACCCATATGCGCAGAACCTCAAACTGGCAATGACTATGATCAAAGCTGCCTGGGGCGATGTTCGGCAATCAACTATTGTCAATTGCTGGAGGCACTGCAACATTTTGTACCAGCACGCACAGAACGTGCCCCTCGAGATAGACATTCCGGTCGCCTCAGTCTTCTTCAAATGGACAAAGCTTAATCCTCCAGTACCATATAGGTCTGCTTTTATAACAATATAGGTTTTATGGGGTTTTCAGGGAGTGCAGTAGATGGGTTTTGACTGTAACTTCATTTTTTTAATGAATTCGCGTATTGAGTTGGCCAACAAGCTGACAGTTTGGACGTGAGGAAGATTTTACATACAGTAATCAAGGAATAGTTTTTTTCATGACATTATGCAGAAATAAAAATGTGTGGTACACTCACCACTGATCACGTGCGTCGCCCTGCGTCACAATTGACTTTCAGCAAAGTAAACAGAAACGGAGACGAAATTGACCGGTCATTGGGCTTGATGCTGTTGTGGTGCCTGGAGACATACTGTACGATTCGAACCCAACTCTCCTCCACTGATTTTGCGTTTGATTGAAGATCCAAAGTTGCGGATGCGTCAAAACACATACCTGAAAGAATGCGTACCAAACGACTTCCATGAGCAATTTCTAAATTGACTGTTGATAATAAACATCTTGGGAGCGCTTACATGATAGCTTGCGAATATTCGCGTATTATTATGTAGTGTGCGCCTCACCTGCATGGATATTCTTCCTCTCAATCAACACGTACATCCTTTGTCCCTTAGGTACATCATCAAATCAACGAGGATGGTTGGTTGCTTCGTGCCCAAGATCTTGATACTGTACAAATGAATGAGAACTCTAAACGCTAATGGATTACATTCTTGACTTTGACGCCACCTGAAAACCGGGGGAACTCAGGTAACTCGATCATATCGATAGGTGCTTTACGTCTGGTGGAAGCACAAAAGGTTTCCGCTACATCATAGATCATCTCCGCCAATTTGGTCGAGCGCAGTTCCATTGCCTATGCCCTTTTTTCAACAAATCGCGAAGCACTTGATTTAACAGGACCTGCTGGCACGCAGTCCGGTGTCTGCTGCCAGTGACGAGCGACTGGCCAGATTTTTTGCTTGAGCAGATGGTCTAACTTGAAAAGTGCGTGTCGGGGCGTCACGCACCGATGCAGCCAATCAGAGACGTGAGATCTAATGTGATCCCTCGCTGGAGCAAAAACGAGCGCCTGATGACACCCGCGATCATGGCGACCTGGTTTTTGCTCCCACTGAGAGGAGAGGCGCTCGAAGTGCACTCTCTCTTGCGCCTCTGGAGCTGCAGCGCTCTCATTCCCCGTTTTACTCAACACAAAGCTGAAGTTGTTGGCTTTCACTGGTGACAACGCAGTGTAGCTGACGCGCTCGGACGTTCATTGCGAAAGAAGAGACACAGAGCCCAGACCAAGAAGCACAACCAACGCCTTTGCCTGGTGCTGTCCATACAGTATTTATTGCCCGCACATCACTTCGCTTGGATCTGTCCGTACAACAGCCTGATGGATTCCGAGAAGGCCAACTTAGCGTTCATTTTGAACCCGCTGTCCGAAGCGTTGGCAGCGACGTCGCGGACGTCGTCCCCGACACTGTCACCCAGCCGCAAAGAGCACAACAGTGACGACAACAGTCAAAGCAGCGACTACGACATGGACGATGACAACGGCACGAATGCCAGTGAAGACTTGGACGACGACACCGAAGGTGATGAGAATTGCGCACCACTGCTGCATATTCAAGGCCGCAGTCTGCTCTCTGCTGAAACGATCCTCGAGAAGCGCGTGCATCAGTTGCTATCTATTGGCAACCACAATGGCAAGATGCGCGTGCGCAAGTCCTCGATATGTGCGCACATCGACTGCCCACGCGCTGCTGTGTCGCGAGGTCGCTGCGTTCGCCACGGGGTACGTTTTATTCTGCAATTGAGTGCGGCTGGAAGTGCGCATGCTGATTGACGTCGATTCTTGACTGCTATAGGGCGGATCTCGATGTACGTTCCCGAATTGTACGCATGGCGCTCGACTGTACAACCGATGTTTCCATCACGGTGGATGCAAGTTGTGCAAGATCGACGGCTGTACGAGCAAGGCAAAGCGATATGGTTACTGCTGGTCTCACGGCGGAGGCCACATTTGCGATTCGCCCGGCTGCAACAAGGTTGCGGCTCCCGGAGGCTTCTGCTGGGCGCATGGCGGAGGCAACCGCTGCAAAATGGAAGGCTGCAACCGACGGTCATACCAAAAACATAATTATTTCTGCAAGCAGCATATGGAGGCAAACTCCAGCTGAGTGCGCACAATCTGTCCGGACAGATTTGATTGCCTGCCATAGATTCGTTTTCGTATATTTTTATGCGTTTCGATCGAAGAAACGCATAGCCTATATCATAAAATTATTATTTGAATGAGTACAAATCATTCATTATGTAGGCGCATTCGCATGCCACCTATCATTTCGTCTTGCACCAGTGAATTCTCCCATTACCACCACAATGGCTAGCTAAGGGCATCTATAAGTCAGCACAAGCTGAGCGTGACGCACGCGACGTCGGCTCAGCCCACTTGATAGATTTATGGTGCCGAGTTATAGCCAATCGAATCTCTTGATGAACCTGATCGCTTGCTTCACCCATCATATCATGCGATTCTTGAGATGGCTAGATTGGTAATTTCTATTGGCCAGTGAATGCAATCTTTCTGCGAAATCCCATTCTTCGTCCGCTATCCAGCGTACGCGTCCACTTGTCTGTGGCACTAGCTGTTCCGCATCCACCCCTCCATCCACGATGGAGACGACCGTCACCGCACCGGAAGCCTCCGTGGGTCTTCTGCAGGTCAAGAAGCCGAGCCGCAAGCCAGCCATGCCCACGTACTCGGAGGAGGCGCAGGCCATCTGGTCTATGGGCTGGAAAGTCTCGCTGGCCACATTCTGTCGTATCTCGCTTTCAACCATCAGTACGGCCTTCCTGGGTCACCTCGGCTCAAACGAACTGGCGGCCGCGGCGCTGGCCGGCATCTGGACTAATGGCGTCCAGATGCTGATCTTCGGCTTCGCAGTGTCGCTCTGCACGCTCTGCGGCAACGCGTACGGCGCCAAGAACTACGAGCTCGTGGGGATCTGGCTCAACCTCGGGCTGCTCTTCCTCACGGTCCTCTCGGTGCCCGTCATGATCTCGTTCTTCTACGTCGACCACATTCTGGGCTTCGTCACGGACGACGTGGAGGTGCTGCGTCTGGCTGACACGTACGCGCGCTACTGCGTTCCCACTGTGCTGCCTCAGGCCATCTACTGCGCATTGCGGCAGTATCTGCAGGCGCAGGAGATCGTGACGCCAGCCACAATCATCAGCATCCTGAGCGTCGGCGTGTGCGTCGCCAGCAACTACGCGTTCATCTACGGCTGGGGGCCCATCCCACCACTGCACTTCATCGGCTCACCTATTGCGCAGTGCGTGGCGTCCATCTTCCAGCCGCTGGCGCTCTGGGCCTACGCGTTCACGTACAAGGGCTACCACAAGAAGACATGGTTCGGCTTCCAGGTCAAGGAGTGCTTGCAATGGGACCGCGTATACAACTTCCTCACGCTCTCGCTCGGCATGACCATCAACCTGGCGCTTGACGAGTGGGTCTACAACGTCATCTCGTCGCTCGCGGCTGCGCTGGGCGCTACGGATCTGGCAGCCAACAGCGTCATGTTCAACCTCTGGGGCCTCATCTTTGGCATGTATTGGGGCTTCGGCTTGCCCACGCAAGTGCGTGCAGCCAACTTTCTTGGCGCGAACCAGCCCGAGGCCGCCAAACAAACGCTGAAAGTGGGCTTCGTGCTGGGAGGCATCACTGCCGCAGTCTCGGCCTTCGGTGTGAACCTCTTCCGCACACCGATCATTGCCTTTTTCACGCCGGACGAAGTCATTAGCGCCGAGATCAGCGCGACACTGCCCGTCTTCTGTCTTGCGGTCTTCATCTCAGGGCTGCATATTATCATGGCGGCCGTGGTCGAAGCCATGTCGCTGGCCAAGACCCTCGTGACCATCACGGTGTGCGGCTCGTGGGTCGTGATGCTGCCCATGTCGTATCTGCTGGGCATCGTGCTGCACGAAGGTCTACACGGTCTCTGGTGGGGCAGCGTCATGGGCGAGAGCGTCAAGTTCACACTTATGGCTATCGCCTTGTACCGTCTGGACTGGGCCGAGATGGCACGCCGTGCTGTGAAGCAGTCGGAGGGCGAACTGCTGGACGAGGTCGAGCTGGAGGAGGACGTGGCGCTGCTCACATCCATGATGTCGGCCTCCACGCCCACAATGAGCGGCCTGAGCCCCGTGATCACGACGCTCACGACGCCCAGACACATGCACCCACACCACCGCTCGAACAAGGAGCCGAATGCATTCTCGGATCTAGAGGAAGGCGGCAAGAAGCCGCTGATACGATCCCAGTCGTCTGGTTACGGCGCCACGACCAGTCTTGATTGATAATCACGAGAGTTATGTACTACAACGTTTCTAAAGGCAGTGCTTGTACTGCTACAACTTTATCAGAAAATCTTACTTGACCATATACAGAATATTGTGTTTGATTCACTTGAGTGCTGGCATGCGATTTTTATTGCTATGGTTTTTTTAAATCTAAAAAAGCATCTATGCAGTCCGAGCGGCGCTCTTATTGTCAACCCACAAAGCAGGTCAAAATTTTGACATCTGTAACAGACTCAGCTGAATTCTTCACTCGTCGCTTGGAACGAACATCAAAGATCCGCGTTTACAATAGTTTTTTGTGCCTCCTCATCAGAAATCTTAATGTCAATATTGCAGTGCAGGGAAATGCCTTGGTGGTTATTGTAAAGAAAGAATTGGACGCCTGCAAATCGATCTGTTTGCGGTTTGGGTGAACAGACCATCAGGACATCCAATGCTTCTTAGGTAAGCTGCCGGAAAACAACACTATCGTCACCCATTAAAATAGGGATCTCTCTTCCACATTCTCACTAATTCCACATTGACCTCGAGAGAACAAAATGCAAGGATTTGAAAGGGTTTTCTTTTCTAAATTATGAACACTGACACGAGTTGAGAAAAACTCAGGTCCAATAAAGCCACATCGAGACCGCGAACAAAAACCATTGTACGAGTACACTCGTGCAGTGTGGTCCGGACATGGACGGTTTAAATAAGTTGTTGCGAGCAAGACGATGTTGCTCAGACATTGTGGCTCGCGTGTTGCTTGCAATAGTACCCGTGCTTGAGGTAGGAGCGCTTACTGCAGCCTTCTAACCGGCAGCGGTTGCCTCCGCCATGCGCCCAGCAGGATCCTCCCTGGGCCGCGACCTTGACGCAGCCCTCGGTGCTGCAGATGCGGCCACCACCATGTGACCAGCAGTAGCCGTAACGCTTAGCCTTGCTGTTGCAATCTTCCGCAAGACAGATCGTCGATCCGCCATGCTGGAAGCAACGATTCCGGAGCTTGGCGCCGTTCGTGCAGCCCTCGAAGGTGCAACGCGAGCCGCCTCCGTGACGGACACAACTACGGCGCGAGACCGCGAGACTGTGGCATCCAGGCTCTTTGCAAAGACGAGTCTTCTTCTTCGAAGTCTTCTTCTTCTTAACCAACATGCCAGGCGCATTGGTAGCCACATCGTCATCAGACAGCTCACTCTCATCGGACGTCGAGGCGGTCGGGAACGGACGACCCACTAGGTCCATCATAGCGTTAGCGAACAGAGAGTTCTGTGCATTCACGCGGTCCATGTGTTCAGGCTCACAGAACTGGAAAGATCCGTTCAGGGCAGTCTCCATTCGGGTGGCGTGCGAAGCTGTGGCGGCGGTGCGTTTACATACGCGGGCTCCGGCCCAGGAGAAACCAGCATCGGCGCTGTGGCGCCATTCATGCGCTCAATGTCGCGCCAACAGGCTGCTGAGAGGCTCGGCAGCGTAGGCATGGGGCGGATGAGTGGCTGCGCTCGGGTGCTGACGGACGACGACGAATCAGCAGAGGAGCTGGGCGGGTTCAAGATGAACGCGAGTTGGGCCTTGGCGGCCATTTTGGCGAGTGAGGCCGGGGGTTGATCTCGGATGTGCATCTTTGCTTGTGGTCACTTGGTGGACGTTTTGTTCTAGTCACTGGGTGATGCGGCCAGCCACTTCCTGTGTCTATCGCGCGTGGGAATGAAACCATGCCTTGCGTCGGCCCTTGGCCGCCCCTCTCTGCGTGGGCGCGCGCGAGCCACGCAGTGGATCGACAGCGGAATGTGCGGCCCAATCAGAAGCGTGGATCGGTCTTTGCTGGCAAATCGCACTCTGACGAGGCCAATCAGAGGAATGCAACACCAGAACCTAGTCTTCTCCTTGTTCTCTTGCAACATTCAAGCCAGACGGTAAAATACGACAAGCGAGGACCAAACATGATTATCACAAAAAAGGGCCGTCCATACAAACACGCATATAAAATATTTCGATTGGCAAGTTGATGTCACCGGATGTAAGATTCCACATGAGACAGCCCAACTATAGATTATTTGGCTGATAAGCAATGCCAGAGATTCAAAGCGATGAATCTGTGTGGATACAGTATCAATTCAGCTACTAAAGTGGTCAGCTTTGACGATTTGAGCAATTTAAATCCAAATAGAGCCTTAGAAAAATTCCCGATCGATTTGCCGTGTGATGTCAGTCTTACTCAAAACGTGGTCGCTTGGCGCACCTAAGCCCAAGTACTGTAATACTTGATTCCCCATAACTTGTAGGGCCAATTTTCACAAGATATTCAGGAATAAATTCGGTGGCGTTTATGCAAAATCATCGCTCGTTCGTGAACAAGATTTCGATGTGTTTGCTCCAGAAGAAACGAATGGATGGTAGGACACAACACTGAAAATATATGTCGACCTAATGGAAATACGTAAATACTGTTCTTATGCTCGTAATACGAACGAAGGCGCCCTTGGATCGCTACTGAATATTTCATACTAGTACCGTTTAGCATCAATATAATACAGTATTATCACAAACCTGTGCAAACAGGAGTCAGCTAATCATAGATTGACCAATCAGAAGTCTCACATCCCGATTTCCTACACAGCATTCAATTTGATTGGCTAGAACAGTTGCCACCCTTCCTCACCAGGAGCGATGGTCGTTCGTCCACGACGTCCATGCGTGTCATGCAGACGTGAGTCCGTGATTGGTGCGTCTGGGCGTCCAATACGATCGCAGCTGAGGCGCAGCTAAGAGCTTCGGGAGGCGCATCCCCTGTGGCTGTCCACGGCGGTTGAAAGCGCCCAATTACGGCTCGCTCAGCGCAAACGTAGCCCTCGCGGTCGATTCGTAGTCCCCAAAGCAGCCTTTCCTCTGTGCATGCAGCAGCCGCGTGGGTCGAGCAATCCGGATCACTCTCCTACACCTGTGGCTCTCGTGGCTGCACCTGCAGAATCGCGCCAGCAGCATTCGCGCAAACGTCCACCAACTGTCCACTCGGGACAGCGTAGTCGGACTGCTACTGTACTCTGAACCCATCCATCCCGTTTCTCGCTCCATTTAACGCCATGGCAGCAGCAATTCCGCTTCGCTCATGGAGCGAGCTGGACCTGCTCACAGCCGTGGGCACAGTGCTGGACATTCACGACTGGCCACAGGCATGGATGCAGCAGCCGCTGGCCAGAGCCAACTGCCTCCAAGGGATGCACCACGAGTACGTGCGCCTTGCTTTCAGCTCCATCCTGCCACTGCGTCCACAGAGCGACGAGCTGTGGCAGTTTTTCTACAGCGATCTGGGGCTTGTAATCCCATATGAAGACGATGAAGAAGACGACTTGGACATGGGCGACCCAGTGGCTGGCCGCCGCACGAAGACGCGGATCCGGTATCCGCCCATAACGACCTCCAATCCGTTCTTTGAACTGCTGAGTTATGTGGTCGTGCAGAATCTAGCGCCAGCCATGCCGGCCCAAGCTTCCAAGCACGAAGTCGTAGCGCTGATCGAGCAGTTGCGCGATCGAGAACAAGAGCTGGAAGACGTGATGAAGCTTGTTTACGGGATCTCGGCCGTGCTGAATGGAGCCAGCAGCATGAACAACCAAGCGCTTGAGGCGATCCACACGCATGTGCTGCCGTTCGAGACCCGAGACTATGTACTGCCAGATCTCGTGACGCTGGTAGTAGCTGTGCATGACGAAGCCACCAAGATGCAGAATTTCGTGAACCAGCAGCTGTGGGATTTGGCCGAAACCAAGGTTGAAGCCATTCTCCAGAGTGACGGCTCCACGCTCGAGCTTAAGCCTGGGCCTGTGGTGCATAGTTTCATGGTGGAATCGACCTGTGGCCTGCCTGATGCCCAGCACAGTGAGCTGGTTTCGTTGAGTGCGCAATTGCTGCAGCAGTGGAAGCAGCTAATCCAGCCGCTTTATCCTCCGGAGCTCTATGTCCGAGGCGACGCTGTTTTCGCAGACACGATCGACCCTGCGCTGTATTGTTATCCTATCAGCACAAGTAGCAGTAGTAGCGCGCAGTCCGTGGCATCAACTGTTGATGCCACGTTAGATGGAAGCATCCAAGTGCAATCGTACGTGAACAACACACCGCCCGCATTGAGCGCAGAGTTCACCGAGCTGCTCGCTGGTGTGCTCACGCGCATGCTGCCATGCTTCGAGCGTGTGGTCGCCTGCCCAGCGGTTGCGCCAATGGTGATCCCGCCGTCGGACGATCCTGCATGGATCTATCCGCCGCCCGTCCCGACTCAGTTCCCAGGTGAGATATGGCTACAGTTCGATCTTCAAGAAGGTAACAATATTGACCATCTTTTCTGATCTATAGGCATGGCAACAGATCCAGCGCTCGCTGAAGCCCAGTGGCACGATTTCTGGATGGAGTATGGCTTCCCTGTTCGTCCACCGCTACCGGACGCCAGGACGGCTCCTTTCTCTGGCTGGGGCGCCTTCAAGAGCCCGACGTCTGTACGCGGCTCTCGACTGCACGCCTGTGTGCGCGTCTCGACAATTGAGCTAGCGCCTGGCACGCAAGACCTGTACGAGCCTAGCAAGTTTGACTTTGCAAGTCCCAAATGCTGCACAGAACTGCGCCACGCTGTGGCGGTCGGCATATACGTTATCTCTGTCGAAAATCTGATTCAGCCGCCTACAATCTCGTTCCGCGCACGTGGAACGCTGACTCAAGCGCCACTCCATGGTTACGATGCCGATCTGCTGACATACGGCAGCACTGGGCAGTGGGGCGACGGCCACTGCCAATATTACGGCCGGATGAGTCTGCTTGAAGGCCGTAGTATCGCGTTCCCGTCCTGGTACTGGGCTCAAGTGGACCATCTTGAACTTCAAGACAAGACGCGACATGGATGTGTGACATTGCTGACGGTCTATTTCATGGACCCGAGCAAGAGCGACGACGTCCTATCGTCGAGTCTTGTGCCTCGACAACAGCGGCACTGGAATGAGCAAGGCGTGGTCGATATCCTGGCGCGCTCGCTGCCTGCGATGCCCGAGATCATTCATAACCGGATAGCGCAGTTTGGCGTGCGAGGCACTCCACTGGAGCAGGCGATCGACCTCAAGCAGAGGCTCTGGCAAAGCCGAACAAGCCAGTCGCCTGGGCTGTGGGCGGACGAGCGCCATTTCAATCTGTGAGAGTCAAGTGCATTTGAGTTAGAAATGATCAGTGGAAATTGCTATTAAATCGAATTAAGCGACACAGTTTTCAATGGGAATGCACAATGAGAATCCAGTTCTCCATAAGTCTAGTCGAGTGCGTTAGTTTGCGAGATACTGCCCCACAAACGTGGCTGCTGAATCGTGGCTGACGCGTTCACGCATGCGGACAAGCGCAAGGCAAATCGTCGTTTGATAAATGGTCTCACCGTACAGTATCCATGGTGGGTAATCAACTGTCTCCGGTCCTTTTCATCGACTGAATGTTTTCCTTTGGTTGCGTTCTCAAGGCCAATCCTCCATGATGGCGCCGTAAGTTTAAAGGTGCAGTAATGATAGTGTCACGGATGTCGTGGGAGCTTTGAGATCGGACTGGCACTCGTCTGCATCTGTTGCTCTTCCGAGCGTCAACGAGTCTATGCAACAATGCGACAACGCAATTTTTCCCATTCCCGTGGCCTGCTTACGCCATTGACGCCATGATTGGTCTTCTGTGATATCACAGCAGCAAAACAGACACCAAAACGACCAAGAGAAGAGAGAGAAAGTGAACGACAAGAATCCACTTTCCGGACGACGAATGGGAGATATCAGGCACCCACCAACTTTTGATCTTGCTAACTGACGTGCTCGGATCGGTCGTGATAACGCCCACATCTGGCTGTTTGGTATAACAAATTTTAAAATATTTAACACAGACAGACAGGGATAGGTTTATTTATTCACATATAAACGCTATTGACTAAAAACGGATTCTACTTGGTTAGCGAAGCCATAGTAGATGAGATTGTACGATATACTACGTTTATTATCAAAAAAATTCAATCTTTGAAGAGGATTGTCTGGTTTCTGCGCGGATATCATCCGCCTCAGATGAAGCGCAAGTGTGTCTTCTGAGACCGGTCTTTCCCGACAGCTCCTGCTTGTGTCCACGATCCGTCCAGAGTCCAAAGCGTTATCGTCATGGCCGTGGCCTTAACTGTGCAAGACCCAATGCCTGCCATGCCGTCGTATGCGGAGGAAGCGCGCGCGATCTGGTCCATGGGCTGGAAAGTAAGTCTGGCCACGCTGTGCCAAGTCTCGCAGTCCACCATCAGCATGGCCTTCCTGGGCCATCTCGGATCGAACGAGATGGCGGCCGCGGCGCTCGCAGGGATCTGGATCAACGGCGTGCAGATGCTCAACTACGGCTTCGCCATCACGCTGTGCACGCTTTGCGGCAACGCGTTTGGGGCCAAGAACTACGACCTCGTGGGCATCTGGCTGCAGTTGGGCCTGTTGGTCATGCTGGCCTTCTCACTGCCTGTCATGCTCTCGTTCTTCTTCGTGGACCACGTGCTGGCGTTTGTGACCGACGACATCGAAGTGCTGAACCTCGCCGGTCTATTTGCGCGCTGGTTGATCCCGACCGTGATCCCGCAGGCGGTCTACTGCGCGCTCCAGCAGTACCTCCAGGCCCAGCAAATCCTCACGCCTGTCACGATCGTGAGCGTGCTCAGCGTCGGCGTGTGTCTAGTCAGCAACCAAGTGCTTGTCTACGGTTTGGGTCCGATCCCAGCTCTGCACTTCATCGGCTCGCCCATCGCGCAGTGCGTAGCCTCGCTCTTCCAACCGCTGGCGCTCTGGGCCTACGCATTCAAGTACAAGGGCCTCCACAAGCAGACATGGCCTGGCTTTCAGATCAAGGAGTGTCTCAAGCTCGAGCGCATGTACAGCTTCTTCACCATGTCCATAGGGATGATGATCAACACAGCGCTGGACGAGTGGGTCTACAACGTGCTCTCGTCTCTCGCTGCGACAATGGGTCCCACCGATCTCGCAGCCAATAGCGTACTGTTCAACCTCTGGGGCATGATCTACGGCGTCGTGTTTGGCTTTGGTCTGCCCACGCAAGTGCGCGCGGCCAACTTTCTGGGCGCGAACGAGCCCGGCGCCGCTAAGCGCACTATGCACGTGGGCTTTGTCATGGGCGGAGTGCTCAGTCTGGGCATGATCGTCGCGCTGTACGCCTTTCAGAACACCGTCATCTCGTTCTACACGCCTGATGCCGAGATCGCCAACCTCGTGGGGTGTTCCATCCCGATCTTCTGCCTCGCAGTGTTCGCCTCGGGCCAGCATGTGCTGCTGGAGGCCATCGTGGAAGCCATGTCGCTCGCGACCATGCTCGTGGCTGTCACGATCTGCGGGTCCTGGGTCGTGATGCTGCCCATGTCATATCTGCTGGGCGTGGTGCTGCAGAACGGCCTGCAGGGGCTCTGGTGGGGCAGCGTGTGCGGAGAGATCGTCAAGGTGGTGCTCATGGCCATGGCGCTGAATCGCATCGACTGGCCCAAGATGGCGCTGCGAGCCATGTCCAAGGCCGACTGCTAACAGCCCAGAGACCCTAATTATTATTACACCAAGAGCATCAGAGCCATAACTCGGTATCTGATTACAACACCGACTTTATTGTACCCTAACCCTGCCTGAAATAATGAATCTGATTCGGAAGATCGGGCAGTGGGCTCATCAAGTTGAATGGCAGTCCATTAAATGCGCTTGTGCGTCCAGATCGCCATGCTCGCTCTACTGGCGTCTCTGCTGCTTCTATGGACAGTTCACGCTCTAGCGCTGGACTGCTCGAGTGCCATGATGACTCAGACCGCGACGGTCGTGGCAGCGCACGAAACGCTTTTCTCTTCATGCAAAAGCGATCTCGGCTTGGGCTCGAGTGCCTTCATCGATGCGAAATACCTGGATCCGGACCAGTCCGAGCTCATGTGCGCCTCTCAGGATTGCGTGCAAGCGCTGATCGTCGCGATGGAGAAGCTTCCGGACTGCTGCGTGCCCAACGCTTCGAGCGGATGGAGCAACCTGCCACGACTGGCGGACAGGATCCTCGACCAATGCATTCTGCGCGACGAAGCGCTGCTGTCAGCGCAATTGGACGCAGCGATAGCAGAACTGCCGGATCTTCAGGTGCAGCTTACAAACGTCCGACCAGTGAACGCGAGCTCTGATGTGGACGTTGTACTGAACGTCAAGACCCGTGCGCTCGTCAAGGCTGAGAGCGCATCGACGGCCAATTCAAGCCGCCAAGCGACAAGCAACGCAGCATCCAGTGCCAATGAGCTGATGAGAGCTCGCCCTCGGGTCATATTGACTCTGATAGCGATGCGATATTTACTCACGTAACGTCAGTCGAATCAAAGCAAAGTGTATTGATAAAGAGTCTGCCCACATACCAATCCCCACGCACAGATACATAACTTCACTCGGCCTGTCAAAGCGCGCATTCGTAAAGAACGGTTTGTTGCGGTGGCCGCGTTTCACTGCAGACACCTGCGTCTTTCGGTTCATTTGGCAGCTCTTTTGCTGGGTCACTTGGTTCGGAGCTTGCAGCTTTCTCTGGCTCAGGCTCTGCCGATTTCAACGCCGCGGAAGCCTTTGTTGCTAAGACTTCTGGGCGATAGCTATCTCCACAGCCTTCTTGGGTCGTTTGTTCCAGCTGCTTCTGCCACGTGCCTTCAGCTTGTTGCAAGAAGTCCGTTGTAAAAGCGAGTGTACTCGTGTTTCGCTCGCGGACTGCTAGCACTCGAGAGTAATAATCCTGGATTTGCTGCTGCTGCAGCATTCGCTGGTGCTCAAGGTCATCCATTCGAGTCTGAATGATCCGAGGGTCCATGATCCCGCCGTACAGCGTATTGTCCATGCCAGCCAGAGTAGGCAAGCCTGCTGCGAGCATGGCTTGCTGGTAGCAATACTGCTGCCGCTCCAGATGCTGCAGATACGCTTGGTTCGCAGCCATGGTCCTCGGAGAGTAGGTCGGCTTGTCCGTCGTTGCTGACGCTGCTGCCGCTCGTCGCAGTTCGTCTTGCATACTCAACCCATTCGGGTCACTCAACTCCTCCATCAGCTGCTGCTTTTGATGCAAACGCAGGCGAAAGATCGCGGCCAATTTCTCCTTGGTCGCAAACGTGCCAGCGTCCACTGGATCAGTCGGTGGCTGTGTCACTGCATTGGTTTGGTCGTGTTCTACTGAACTGGAAGCAATTCTCTGCCGCGTGCTGCGAGAATGACAATGCGTATCTCCGGGCGAAGCTCGCTTCTTGGACCCCGTTGGTGTCCGGCTGCGCGTCTTTGACTGGGGTTTTCCATCGTCTTGATCGTTTTCATCCTCGCCGTCGTCGTCGTCATCGCCGTCGTTAGGCTCAGCGGAAGACACCGGCGACGTCGAGAAGCGGCCTCGAATGTCCACGTCCAGCTCCAGATCCACATTCCCAGAGCTTCGACCGCGCAGTTTCCGCTCACGGTCCTCGCCTAGCGTCTCTACGACCACTTGAATACCTCGCTGGATGGCTCTTTCGACCACCCGACGCGGCTTGTTCCTCTCACGTGGATCTGATCCGCGGGCTTTAGTTCGCATCTTCTTCCCGCCTTCTTCCTCGTCGCTGCTGCTGCTGCTGGACACACGATTGTACTTCTTCCGAGCCACAGGCGACGCTTTCCGAGCCAAAGCAGTGCGTTTGGGCTTGGCAGGCACCAATTCAGCTGCTGCTTCCTCGATCTTTGCCGTCTCCACAGAGCAAGACGCTTTGCTTGCTTCCTCCTTGGCTTTGGGCTCTGTGCTGCTGGAGCTGGGCTTGGTGCCATAGAAGAGCGATCGCTTGCCCGTCCAGCTCGCTCCCTTCTTAATCGCGCCTTTGGTGTGGCGTCTGTGCGGACTCAGCTGTGCGACGTCGACCCACGCGTCGTATCTCGAGTTCCAGCCCATGTAGTGGACGAACGCTGTCTTCTTGGCCGGATTCAGATCCAGAACACGCGCCTCACACCACTTATCGGCCGAGAATGCGTCGACCATGAGTCCGTGGCCATGCAGCACTGAGCGATCTTCCACCGACGGCGTGTCCGGCTTGTCCGGCTTGGTCTGCGAGCGTGGGGTTGATGCCTTCTTCTTGGCAGTCGGAGACTTGGCCTTGGAGCTGCTGTGGCGCGTAGAGCGCGTCGCTAGCTTGGGCTCTTCCACTGTGGAGGCAGCGACCTCAGTTGGCGGCAGTGTGGACCGCAGCAGCCGCCGCGTGACGTACATGGCGGGACTCTCTTGCGCTTCTGAGCTCTTGCTCAAGAGACGCGATCTGGAAAGAAACCCATGCCACGGGGGCTTCTATTCAAGCGCTGGAAGCTTCAAGCAACATTCATTTCCTTCTAATGAAGTAGTCTTCTGTACACACTTCTCAAATGGGTACACTTCATTGCTATTTCGGACGTTGGTTGGTTTCGATGGAAGAAGAATCTCAATCTCCTCTCCATGTGGCTCCGACCGCAGCTCTCGGTGGCTCCGACTCTGCAACATTTGCCGGTTCCACCACTGAAGACGCCGCTGGTTCTGCAAGTATCGCTGCCTTCTGGATGGTTCATCTGCGTTTGGCTTGCTATCGTGGTCACACACGTGCTTTGCGCTGTCTATTTGATCGTATTCGCTCGTATCTACTGGTTCTTCCTGGATACCAACATGATCTACTGGGCCAAACTCATAGGAGGCGTCACAAACCCATACTACAACATCTCAGGGCTCGTGCTTGTGGCCATTGGCGTGCTTCACTTGGTAGCTGCACTCTGGATCCTCTGGAGCTCAATTTGCGTGCGGAAGCTCGTGTTTAAACAACGACAGAAGCGTAGAACAGAGTCTATGCCAAGTCGTTCCAGCTACGAGCACAGCAATCGCTAGCAAGCAGTCCATGCCGATACTTGTTGTGCTCGTTCAACATGGCGATGCGCTGGTTCTGGATGGTCTTCGGTCATGAAGGGATCTTTGGCGTACGGAGCAGGTACTTCCCCGAAGTGTTCGCGCTTCGAGAGCTCATTGAGGTCATTTCGCAGGCGTACCAAGCCAATCGATGCAGTAACCTCGTGCCTCGTCGATGGATTAATAACATCATGATCAGTCTATTAGTCGCCAACTGTTGGTCGACGCCCGTGCTGAAGCGCTGGTTACGTGACAAGCCTGCGTTTGAGCGTCTGGCTTGTCTGAGTCTCGATCTGGTCTTGGATATCGGCATAAATTACCATGTATTGCTGGCCATCTTTGTTCCGTACTACGCAGCCTTCGACGTGGCGATCTACTCGTCCTGCTCTACGACACGCTTTGGTTCACGAGACTCATCATGGAGATCCGCATGATGTTCGCGCCCTCGCTCGTGAAGCTGCTTTCCAAGGCATTCAACTACATGAGCATTCTCAAGACCATGATAAACATCACAAACGTGGTCCAACGCCGTCATACGGCGTAGTGCATGAACACAGCAGGACAGCAAGCAGAGAGCAACCCAAGCGCTCGGCGTCAAGATTCGTATCTGTACGCCACTAAATCCATACACTCGTCCATCCGCTGTTTGTGCTCTGGGGCGTAGCTCTGCTCGTGATTTACAGCCGCGCTGTCTACATAAGCAGCCACACGTTTACAGGATGCGTAGACACCACGATACCGTGGCTCTCGGCCAAGTATCCGTGCTCGATCTTCATGTTCAATTGCTATCGCCATCAAGTGGCGAGTCCTGATGGCAGTGAGCTAGATCAACTAGATCCCGGGACTCTTTCGTTTCTAATTTACTCGCACTGTTCTGCGCTTCAAGTACCGTCAGCGATCCAGAACTTCCCATTCTTAATGGGTTTCCATCTGCACAACAGCACGCTCCAGTATTGGACAAGCGAAAACGCCTTCTCTACTGCGAGCCATCCGAATCTGCTAGCGACCATGATCACGCGCGTCAACATGTCGGAGTTTCCACCGGCGCTACTCGAACTTCCAGCGTCTGTCTCTGATATTAGTTTCTCCGAAACAAACCTCACGAGGCTGCCAGACGACCTGAATGAGCGCTGGCATCCGCTTTCAATTCTGTTTATTGAGTTTTCCGAGTTGAAAGAACTGCCAAAGACCATTTTCGAGATCCCTGTGATGCTCTTTTCTTTCTATGGCAACGAGATCGAGTCACTTCCGTCGCTTGATGACGCCCGCTCAGTCTATTACGTCATGGATTTCGGAGGGAATCCACTGCGAGAGCTGCCTGTGACCATCGGCAATGGAACGTCCGTGGCTTTCTTGAATATCGAGAATTCAAATCTCTTGTTCATCCCGTCCTGGGTCTATACGAACGTCATTCTACCGTTTGGCTTGGGAGATCCGTATTGCCAGTCGCTAGGCGAAAGTACGTCGGCTGTGAGTCAAGGCTGTTTGATGCCGTATCCACATAGAAATGATCACATTCCTATCAAACTCATAGACAACAACTTGAAACTGTAGTAATACCCCAGTGACCAGTTCCCATTCATTGCTATGATGAGCTTTCTAGAGACAGTATCCCATGATCTGGTCATCAAACACACCAGGCATATCGACTTTGAAGTACCGAAAGATGCGACATCGAAATGCACTAGAATCGAATGATTGCGAGGATCAACATTACTATGATTATATGTTAGACACTATTTTCAACTACATCTAGGCACAAGAAGTGAGCTCTGGACCCCGGAACTTTGTCGTGTCTCATTTACTCGCATTGCCCTGTGATTCAAGTGCCTCAAAGTATTCAAGACTTTCATGTTTTGATCGTCTTTCAGCTGCACAACGTCTTGATCGAGTCCTGGCCGATTGAGAGCGCGACCAACCATCCCAACATGATTTCGCTTGTGATGACTCGTTCCAACATGTCTGAATTTCCGACAGGCCTTTTGCAGCCACTGCCGACATCGATGTCTCATGCTACTCTATCTTACACAAATCTCACTCGGCTTCTGGACGATTTGAGTGAGCACTGGTATTCTCTTTCTGCCTTGTTTATCGAGTATTCAGAGCTGAAAGAGCTTCCAAAGTCGCTTTTCAA
>JAADVW010000694.1:0-17704 GCA_023335875.1 Elongisporangium prolatum | reverse complement strand
TCTTGTCGCCAGTGTCGATGATCTTGTCAACGATCACGAGCAGAGCCTTACGGATTGAGTTACGCGAGTTGTACGAGGCAGCTGAGGTGTCGGCCATGCACTCAGTTGTCACAGTGGGAATCTGCGTCAGGAAGAGATCCGACTTGGATACCTGGAGACGGATATCGGCGTTGGAAATCTTGGCGTTCGTGGTCTTGAGCTGAGTGACGAGCGTCACGGTCTTATCAATCACGCTCTGGACGTTCTCACCACAAGTGGTATCAGACTCGATCAGAGTCTGCAGCTGGTTCATGTCGCTCGCAGTGAGCGAAGTGATGACAGAGTCCAGATCGATGGTCGAGAGGAACTTGACAAAGTTGGAGTACGTGAGCAGAGACTTGCCCTTGGTCGCGACCTCCGACACGATCTTGTTGCAGACGGAGGAGACGCCAGCGGAAGTCGTGGAAGTGGCGCTGGCCGTCGTGAAGCTCGACGACTTACCGAGGCAGGTCGATACGATCGAAGGCACGTCGCTGGTGATAAAGTCTGACTTGGAGATCAAGTACTTGAGCTGGTCCTGAGTGCTTTCCGGGAAGCTAGTCTGCAGCTCCTGCGAGTAGCCAACGACCTTTGTCACAGCAGAGAACAGCTTCTGGCCGCAGAGAACTCCGGACTGCACGGCCTTACTGGCCGTGGCCAAGTTGCCAAAGATACCGCTGGTGGCTGCGTTGATGGCGACAGTGGCCACGGAGCTGACCTTCTTGATCACTTCGGTCGTGCAATCGGCATTCTGAGGGATACACTCCATGCCACATTCGACCGGGTAGTCCATAGGACACTGCGCCCAGCAGGTGGTGATGTTGTCGAACTCATAACCGGTGGGGCAGGTCTTCATGATATGCGTCTTGCGGTAGCAAGCCGAGTCAGTGGCGACCGGAGCAGCTCCGATCCAGTTGGTGACATTGGACGATGACGAGCCAGAGAAGCTGAAGGATCCAGAGAAACTAAAAGCACTCGAGGCAGAAGAATCGGCGGAAGCAGAATCACCCATTGAAGCCGACCAGCTAGAGTAGCCGGTACTACTAGAAGCAGACACGCTAGCGCTTGATGAAGGGGTACTTGAAGACGTGGTCTGCACAGGCGTCGAGGCTGAGCCCGAGCCAGCAACGCTGGAGCCAGAGTTGTTGCCGTAGTCATCGCCCGAACCAGTGGCAGGCGTGGACGGAGCAGGGGTCGAGGCTGAGCCCGAGCCAGCAACGCTGGAGCCAGAGTTGTTGCCGTAGTCATCGCCTGAACCTGAGTCAGGTGTCGTTGAGGTCACAATAGGCGTGATAGCAGGAGTGGACTGGCTGGGCGTGCCATCAGTTGATGTAGTAGTTGGGTATGGTGTAGCTGCCAAGCTGCCGTCGTCATCGTCGAAGCCGGGGCAGTCACGTCGCTTACTTTCCACGCCGTTGGCACCAGCGAGCAGCAGGACACCAACAACGGACAATACGCGCTTGGCCATGGCTGGAGTCTTCCTTTATCCACTTGAAGTGGTTGTCGTGCGAGGCACAAGGGAAAAAGGAAAGTGACCAAGCGAAAGTTATGCGCAGTCCCTCGAGCCAGCGATCTCACTCAAGCCTGATGGGATGCACAAAGAACCCAGGCATCTGTCGCACGTAGAGGGGACATGTGTACCAGTTGGACGATGAGCAGCCCTCTGTCCTTGAAGCGAACAAACGAGTTGCAGGTGCTGGATTAGGCCACTGAGGGTTGGGACGCCCCCACAAGCTGATGTAATCACTCACATCCTGGGTGAGACGAGATTATGCACGCCATCTGGGCTGCAAATCCCACGGAGCTTTCTTGGTCGTGGCAGGCTTGGTTATCAATTGTCACGCCACGCCAGAGGACTAAGCCGATCTTTGAAGCGAAAAGAACCATGCGCACTCAATCTTTAAGGATTGACCGGAGAATCTCAGCATGGCATCGTGTGCCAGTTGCATCGACGGGAAGCGCAAATGAAAGAGTTGTGGGTACAAATGCAGTGCGTCGTCCGATTGAGAGCCGTCCCACTCTACTGTACGAAATTGGTACATAGCGCATACTGTATTCGAGTCGTACCGTATGCATGCCTTGTCTTGCGAGTATGGGCTGTGGTCTCGAGTGGATTGCTTCTTGAACACCTTCGAGCTTATCACGTGGCGACCAATACCAATCAAACATTGAAGAGCTCATGCCAACGTGGCATGACATGTGGCCATACTGCGATACCACCATCAGTACTACTGTCTTGCACTTGACCTTGAGATTCCCAATGCGTAGATTATTGGCTCAGTATCTTCTAAGCGCCTGTTCAAATCGTCTTAAGACCTGATGAGAGCAGAGTTATGAGGGCCGAGCTCCAGTGTTGCGCCTGAGTGGATCGAAGCTTGATCTACTTGGACTGGATACATCGAATCTGCAGTACTCTTCAACGTCTTCTGGGCATCACTGCGACTTGAATCATCACGCACCCGTCACTGGTTGTTGGAGACACTCAAGTACAACACACGTTGGGAGTTATTCCAGAGCTGCATGACAATCTCTTCAGCGATCGCAGTGAACAGCGACCACAATCTGTGCTTCAGCAGTAACAACTGTCAGCTCGCCAAGTTATCTAGAACACTGCACAATCATTCGCTTTTTGCTATTCACCCATCTTTATCAACTCGACAGTTGCTCCCACGGCTTCTTTGGAGCTCCCGCAGCAACGCCGACAACGTCGTCTTGCACAGTGTTAGTCGCTGAAGGCGCAGATAGGTACTTGGCTGCGTCAACAGAGACCTTGTCCTCGATTTCTTGGATTCCAGGAATCTCTTCTCCCTTCTTCAGCATTTCCATGACTTCAGTGAACGATTTCGGGTACGAAGGGCCAGCTGTTGCATCCGATTCACTGGCAACGGAGCTTGATTGGTCGTCGCTTTGGTTCACAACAGTAACAGCTGCAAGCACAGAGTCAGTCGATTCTGTGATCGTAGATTCCGTCTTCAACTTGGTTGCAACTGACTCGGCTTTCGCACTTTCCTCGAGCTTGGCCATGAACGAATTGAGATCGGTAGTTTTCACGCCCTGATTGGCCTTAGCAGGCTCCTTTGACTCTAGAAACTCCGAGGTGTCGGTTTTCTCACGCTTTACATAAAAGTCCTCCATACTATTCTGAGCGATCTCTTCCAGCGACAAGTTCGATGATGCCGACGGCTTCGATACCGACTGCAACGCCTCCAAGAGTGCGCGGAGGATGGCGATGTTCTCGTCAAACTCTCCGTTCGTACGATTTGCAGTGTGCCACTTCCATTCCATATTGAGGCCAGCTGCTTCAAAACCAATCGACTTAAGCAGCTCGTCGTGGTGCTACAGGGAGCAGTTCAGCGTGAGTTCCCATTCGACAGACGCGTCAGCACCTCATTCATCACTATACCTTAAGCGGCTCGATCTTTTGCTTGAAGTTGGCGTTTCCAGGAGCGATTCGTCGGTACCGCGGCACATCCGGATTCTGTCTCAACGCCAAACATTCAATTAGACTCTGACGCACAGCCAGCGATAGATCGCAATCGCACCTCCACCAAGTTCTTGACATACATACTCAGGATACCGGCAGCAAGTTTGATTTGCTCCATAGAGTTCTGCTCAAGCACATCACGGACAAATGAGCGACCAGAGCCCTCTATTGTGAGTCAGAGACCACCAATTCTACCTCAGTTCGCAGCATTTTCAAGGCCTTCTGCATTCGTTCGGCCTTGGAGACTTGGCTCACTTTAGGTGCAGCCGAAGCCGCTGTCGGAATCGACTTGACGCCGACCGGATTCGCAGCTGATGTCGCAATAGCGCTGTTGTCAGCATTCGACTGCGCATTGGAGTTGGATTCATCGGCTTTTGCCAGCATCAGCGCTTTCAAAGTGCTCACTTCCGCCTTCAGATCGGCAATGGCTTGCGACGTGGACTGCAACCAGCAACACGTGAGCTTTACGCTCATCCCTACATGCAGTGCAATGCAATTCGTACCTGTTCAGCAAGAGCTGCAGACACTTGAGTGGAGATGGCGCTTTGCGTTCGCAACTCTTGCTCTGAGTTGTCCAATGCAGCACACAGTTTCGTGAGCTCCACCGTCTGCGCTTGGATAGTGCTAGAGATCTCATTGAGACCCAGCATCAGCGCTTCTTCCTTCTCAGCGTTCTCCTTCTCTTCCTCTGCCACCTTGGAAGCTTCCAGCAGCGGCGGCGTTTGCTGTAGCAGTACCGAATGTCAGCTCACTTGCATAGGCCCAGCAGAGATCAGCCTAGCAAACGTACGTAAAGCCACGGGAAGTACCCAGACCGGACGGCCAAGTGCCAGAGGAAGCCCAGAATCGACGCTGCCCCCACAAGCGACGAGATGGTCCAGAGCATGCGCACGTACGGCGGGTACCGCGACTTGCGGATGAGCTGCTGCACCGGCGCTGCGGCAGCCATGACCATGGGCGCTGCCGCCATGACACCTGGTGCCGCTGGCGGCATGGCCATTGGTGGTGGCGCAGATCCTGCGACTTCGCCGTTCTGGTGGCGCTCGATGGCCTCCTGGATTTCCTCCTTGGTCATTCCCTTCTGCTCCAGGAAGGACACACGCTCCGACAGCGGCGTGGTCTACAGTAGATGCAGGCGCAACGCGTGAGACCAGACATGGAGATTGAGAAGCGCTGGCTACGCACCTGAACGTTCGGATGCTGCAGGAACTTGAGTCCATTGAGCACCATTTCCTCCCGCAGCGCCATCCTGTTCTAACTTGAATGACAGACAGCACCACGCTTGCGAAACAAGCTAGTGTACCCTGGAAGCCAAAATTATACGGCCATCTGGGCAAAGAACATTACCGGTAAAGCCAATTGCCATTTGCCGCGGCAATATTATTCGTGTTTTACCATGCTGTTCTTCCTCTGTGCCTTTTAAAAAGTTCGTAAAAAGGATTATTACACGCGTAAAAATGATGAGTAAAGATCGTACCGTAGCGTACAATTACATATTAATGTGTCTTCTGCAGTAGAAAGTGAAATGCCACCAAAAGTCACAAGGGCAAAAACGTCTGCCACGTGTCTTTAAGGTTTAAACACTGAAAGCCGCGGTTTTTCGCCAACACTGGTCTCAGATGGATCAGATTTACCGGTATTACAGTAGAACAGTAGTATCGCCCAAACGGATGTTCAAACACTTGGACTGCACCAATGCGATGTGATTGCAACAATTCGGATGTGCCTCAAGATCCGTTTATTCGCCTTATCAAGTCAGTAGTACGAAGTATCAAACGTATTATCCAACATTTATATTCGATCTCTGGTAGAACGTGTGGTGTATGGAACGATGAAGCTCTGCTGAATGGACCGACTGCAGCACTTAACTGACATTGATCTTGGCAGTCAGTTCCAAGTGGCCACCTGCCGACGAACGAGAGATCCACGACAGAAGCGAACCGCCGCCGCTGCCGGGAAGACCCAAGAAACCCGGACGCCAGCGGTCCAAGTACAGCGTCTTGTCGGCGACTGCTGCGATGGTTGTGTTCCATTCCACAGTTTCGCCCTTCTTCACCTTGACCTCGGCGATGGTGTCACCCCCAGAGTGGATGACCACAGTCACGTCCTTGGTATCAGAGCTCACGAACGTGATCTTGAAGATGCCGTCGCCAGACTTGGTCCAAGTGCCGGTGCTTCCAGCGAAAGCGTCGTCCACAGTGGTCAAACCGAGAGCGTCCGTCATGGAGCCGTCATCAACCTCACCGATGAAGGACGTAGGGCCACAGATCGGCTGAATGAATTCTTGAGCCATGGCCACGATGCCAGTGGTGTCGAAGGTCGAGAGAACGCTGAGACCGAGCTCAGCAATGGCCGTGACGTAGTCACTGGCGATGAGGCCGGCGGTGTCGGCGTCGCCACCAGTGTCGATGATCTTGTCAACCAGCACAAGAAGCGCCTTCCGGATCGAGTTTCGCGAGTCGTACGACGCTTGAGTGGTGTCGGCCATGCACTTGGTCGTGATGCTCGGGATCTTGACCAGGAACAAGTCCGAATTGGAAACCGAGAGACGGATATCCGCGTTGGAGATGTCCGGGCTATTGGTCTTGAGTTCTACAACCATAGCCACGGTCTTGTCGATCGCGTCCTGCACGTTTTCTCCGCAAGTTGTGTCGGATTCTACGAGCGTTTGCAGTTGGCTCATGTCACTCTCGGTCATGGACGAAATGACCTCGTCAAAGTCGATGGTGGCAAGGAACTTGACGAAGTTGGCCCACGTAAGAAGCGATTTGCCATTGGCGACGATCTCCGCGACGATCTTGCTGACAACTGACGTTGACGCAGCGGAGCTGGTGGACGTGGCGGCGTTTGCTGTGAACGTCTTGGATTTCCCCAAGCAGGTTGTGATGAGCGTCGGCACATCGCTGACCACGAAGCTTGATTTCATGAGCCAAAATTGGAGTTGCGCCTCGGTGGAATTCGGTTGGGTCCTTTGCAGTTCTTCCAAGTACCCAACGATCTTCGTGACCGCAGCAAACAGCTTCTGGCCGCAGAGAACACCTGTTTGTACAGCCTTGCTGGCTGCCATGATATTGCCGAAGACGCCAGCAGTAGCTGCGTTGAATGCGACAGTCGCGACGGAGCCGATCTTGCTGAGGACTTCAAGCGTGCAATCAGCGTTTTGTGGGATGCACTCCATGCCACATTCAACGGGGTAATCAAGTGGGCATTGAGCCCAGCACGTGGAGATGTCGTCAGGTTCGTACCCAGTGGGGCATGTCTTCATTATATGGGTCTTGCGGTAGCAGGCCGAGTCTGTAGCGTCCGGAGCAGGGCCGACCCAGTTGGTCACTTGGGATGCGCTTGAGGATCCTGAAAAGCTGAAGGAACCAGAGAGACTGGAAAGCGAAGCTAGACTCGACGAAGCGGCTGAACCAGACGCACCAAGAGAGGCTGACCAGCTGGAGTAGTCAGTGCTGGCGGAAGCAGACACGGTCGTGCTCGATGAGGCCAATGAGTCTTCAGTGTTGCTGCTATCACCACTTGATGATGCGATGGAGCTAGTGGTTGAGGAACCAGCAGCACTGGATTGAATGCTGCTGGTGGCACTAGTAGACGAAGCCAAAGCGCTGGATCCAGTGGTGCTACCAACGCCACTCGATGGAGCCGAAGCGGCGCTATCAACGACAGATCCTGAGGTGCTGCTGACCTCACTGAAGCTACTTGAAGAGCTTACAGCAGAAGTGGTGATGGAATCGGTGGAACTAGTATACTCATTCGCGACAGTCGACGCAGAGCCATCGGAAATGGATCCTGACGTGCTGCCGGTGTTGCTCGAGCTGGACGAAGCCGTGAAAGCGGAGCTGGAATCATCGGTTTCTGACGTGCTGCCATAATCACTCGTGCCAGTGGCAGGAGCCGAAGCAGAGCTGTCGGTACCGGATCCTGACGTGCTGCCGTTGTCGCTCGAAGCAGTCGAAAGCGACAAAGAAGAGTTGGAATCATCGGTACTGCCTGTGGTGCTATCGTCAGCAGTTGACCCAGTCGAGAGAACCGTATTGGAACCAGAGGCACTAGACCCTGAGGTTGAACCCGAAGGTGCTGACGAGGAATAGGTACCGGTGATACTGGCTCCACTTGATTCCGTCGAAGGGGTCGAGGAGACTTCAGTGTTGGATCCGATGCTGCTGCTGGCGTACTCAGCTGAGCCGCTTGCTTGTGTCGTCGAATTCGACGTGCTGGTTGGTGTCGTACTAACCATGGCAGGGGTGGCTGTAGTGATCGAGTCGTAGCTGCCGTCACCGTTGATCACGGTGCAATCTCGTCGTTTGCCGTCCACACTGGTGGCACCAGCAAGCAGCAAGACGCCAACGACAGACAACACGCGCTTGGCCATAGCTGGAGCCTCTGAAGTGATTGCCTGCCTTGCGGGTCGCAAGGAAAACTGGAAAGTGAGCAAGTGGGAAAGAATCCTCGGTCGTTGGCTGCATTCCCGCAACGTCGCTCTTGTCCGATGGGGAAAACCTAACAAGCAGATCATTTGTGAAGCATGGTCCAACTATTTTGCACTGGCTACCCACTCGTTTTCGAGTCAGCAAGCGTTCTAGCTCCTCTAATTCGTTAATTCCGCGACATTAAAACTGCCAAGCTGACCGTTTCAGTACCGTGTATACGGTTAGCGTAAACGTGCATAATACACGTTGACGTTCAAATCTAGCCGCTCAAATCCCTTTAAATCGGTCATGCCGTCAATTTCCTCAAGGATTAACAGCGCGGGATAGACTCCTGCACTGATCAAAAGGTCGCACGTAACACTCGCTTGCAGAGTTCTTCACATTTCGAATGCGAAGTAATTCGAATCAACTTGAATCTCCCGACTCTGCAGCTCATCGAGTTCTAGATTCTTGTGCGCGGATTGGGCCCAAGTCTTTGGCCTTTGAGCCTCAAAGGCGAGTAATGGAGATTGTTTTACTATTATTTAGAGTGGCTTGTCATTATTGGAGAGGCAGTTCTTACGTGATCCCAATGAAATCAGCGGAATGTGACACGTAAACAGATGGTTTCAAAGCAGATTCGCCTATTAATGACTTCAAGTGGTGGAATAATAGACCAAACCTCTAGCTGACGTTGATCTTGGCAGTCAATTCCAAGTGGCCGCCTTGGGACGAGCGAGAGATCCACGACAGAAGCGAACCGCCGCCGCTGCCCGGAATGCCCAAGAGGCCCGGACGCCAGCGGTCCAAGTACAGCGTCTTGTCAGCGAGAGCAGAGACCGTCGTGTTCCATCCCACGGTCTCGCCCGACTTGACCGCGACCTCGGCAATGGTGTCACCTCCAGAGTGAATGACCACAGTCACGTCCTTGGTGTCAGAGCTCACGAACGTGATCTTGGCGATACCGTCGCCAGACTTGGTCCACGTGCCTGTGCTGCCTTCGAACGCTGCACCGACGGTGGTCAGACCAAGCGCCTCTGTCATGCTGCCTTCATCGATCTCGCCCAAGAACGACGTAGGGCCGCAGATCGGCTGGATGAACTCTTGCGCCATTGCCACGATGCCAGTAGTGTCGAAGGTCGAGAGAACACTGAGCCCGAGATCTGCGATGGCTAGGACGTAGTCGCCAACGACCAGCGGCGTGCCATCCGAGTCGCCAGTGTCGATGATCTTGTCGACGATCACGAGCAGCGCCTTGCGGATCGAGTTGCGCGAGCTGTACGAGGCAGCAGACGTGTCAGCCATGCACTCGGTCGTGATGGTCGGGATCTGCGTCAAGAAGATATCGGACTTGGACACTGCGAGACGGATATCGGCATTGGAGATGGACGAGTCGTTGGTCTTCAACTCCGTCACTAGCGCCACAGTCTTGTCGATCGCGGACTGCACGTTGTCGCCGCAGCTCGTATCGGACGCCAGCAGTGTCTCAAGTTGGTTCATGTCGCTGTCGCTGAGCGAGGACACGATAGAGTCGAGGTTAATGGACGACATGAACTCGGTGAAGCTGGAGATCGTGAGCACCGACGAGCCGTCCGAGACGACCGCAGCTACGATCTTGCTCACAATCGTCGAGATCGAGAACGAGTCGGTCGTGGTGACCGTGGCAGACGTCAGACCGAGACAGGTCGTGACGACCGTGGGCACGTCGGAAATGATAAAGTCCGAGTGGTTGAGCAAGAAAGTGAGCTGCTCCGCCGTCGTGTTGGGGTAGTTGCTCTGCAGCTCTTGGGCGTAGCCAACGACCTTGGTGATCGCGCTGAACAGCTTTTGGCCGCACAGGACGCCCGTTTGCACGGCCTTGCTGGCCGTGGCCAGGTTGCCGAACACGCCGCTGGTGGCAGCGTTGATGGCGACCGTGGCAACGGAGCTGACCTTGGTGATGATCTCCAGCGTGCAGTCGGCGTTTTGAGGGATGCACTCCATGCCGCATTCAACTGGGTAGTCGATCGGGCATTGCGCCCAGCAAGTGGCGATGTTATCGTACTCGTAGCCCGTGGGGCACGTCTTCATGATGTGGGTCTTGCGGTAGCAGGCCGAGTCCGTGGCCTCTTCAGCAGCACCGACCCAGTTCGTGGTGACATTGGAAGCCGAGACGAGAGCCGCACCGGCAATGAGTGCCAGGTATCCTACAGCGAAGAATTTCATGGTCTTCCGGATCTTGAAGCCCTCTCGATCTCGTGCTGAGTCTGAGAAGCCGATGGGGAATTGGAAAGTGAGCAATGTGGAAGGCTAAGCGCTCTGCTTGACGCGTGTGCTGCGTTCTTCGCTGGACAAGCGCCAGGAGATAGCAAAAGAGCATTCCTGGGTGCGATAAGCGATTGCAGCGGGGGCATCAATCGATTGAGCAAGCAGTACAGTACAGAAGAGAATTGGACCAGGGCCGTTGAAGCGCAATTGCTTGAAGTCGAGATTGTAATTCCCAGAGACAGGACGTCGTTGTGTGTGTTTGCTGGGCCAAGCGAGCGAAGCGACGTCAGCCTTCGTGCAGAGACAGGTCGTGACCGTTTCGGTCGGAGCTCATCTTGTCACTCACGGATGAGCTGAGGTCGCCACCGAATCTCTTGTCGCCTCCTTTACATGAGAAGCGCAGAGAAGAAGCTTCCATTGCGATTGTGCATGCGCCTGCGTCTCAGCACGATGAGAAAAAGCTTGGCGAAGCACATGCGATCCAATCGGAGTCGGATCTGTGAGCAGAGAAGTCGATCCCATTGCTTAAAGGCCACAGATCAAAGCGAGGATCGCGATCTCGTAAAGCGTGAGAGAGCATCTCTCGGACGTGTGTACACACAATCGGGAAGATGGACGATAACGCTTCCGCTCTCATCCCCCAGCTGGCCCCAAGTGCCACTCATCCAATGAAATAGCGAGTTACAAGTGTGACGGCCAAGACCAACTGCAGGTGCCAGCAACACCCTCTACTGGTCGCATCAGTATTGCTGATGCGACCACCGTAGATTCACATGCAATGCAATGGAGAGATCCATTCGATTTATCACCCTAAAAGAGAAAGAACAACGAGGTGCACATCCTGAGAACGTTATGTCGAGAGTGTCTCTGATTTATCCTCGAGCCACCTGCCGGCCGGGGTGGAGTTCAACTCGTTGCGTCACGCGAACGCGAGAGAATCATGCTCTATCTTGGAGAATGGGGGTTCAAGCAAATGACAGATCAACAAGACAAGATTCGCGCGATTAACGCGTTTATGCTGGAGCTGCAGAACTGTAACATGATGGTCTGTCAATAGCTTTAGCACTCTAGGGTGTTGCAGCTTGCTGCAACACCCTAGATTAGATTAGTGTGGTATATGTGGCTTAAAACTTACCACATTATTCAGCACAATGAAATTCAGTTTTTTGACGTCAGGACGGCCATCTGAAGTCAAACTGCACCCACCCAAAATATAAATTCCGCTTTTCCGAAATTAGGTTGGTCTTTGCCACAGCCGCAACAAATCACGCCAGTGCCTCAAATTTGAATTTGAAGTTGGGAACACAAACATCTAAACCAAAATATACATAACTAATCGAAAATATCGAAAGTATTACTGAGCAAAAGTCTGCGAAAGTGAACTACTCTACTAGTGATCTTCTTGGTTGTGCTTAGACTGTCGCAGCAATTGCAGGCGGAGCTTAACGCGCGGGGCTCTCAGTGTCTTCAGAACCCGGCATATCGCTCGCCGCGGTGTCGTCCTGCCATTTCCGAGCTGACATCACAAAAATTTCTGTGAGAGGGGGTACTTTGATGTATTTGCTATTTTTCTGGAGAAGACTTTCAAACGCCTTTTATGAAAAATTTTAAAAACGCGATAGTGAGTGATACAGTACTTTTGTTTGGGTGGGTCTCAGATTGATGGTTAGCTCACATTGATGTGGGCCGTGATCTCAAGCAGACCGCCTTCAGAAGATCGCGAAATCCAGGTCACGAGCGAGCCGCCGCCTGAGCCAGGGATGCCGAGAAAACCTGGGCGCCAACGGTCCAGGTACAAGGGTCTTGTCGGCCAGCTCCGCCACGGTGGACGTCCAGACCACAGTCTCGGTGGATTTCACCTTGACACTGGCGATCGTGTCGCCGGCCGAGTGGATATCGACCGTCACGTCCTTGGTATCCGAGCTCACGAATGTGATGACGACGGATCCATTGCCGTTCTTGATCCACGTGCCCGTGCTACCAGCGAACGCGTCGCCGTCCGTCGTGAGCCCAAGAGCCTCAGTCACGTCACCGTCCGAGACCTCGCCGATGAAGACCGTGGGGCCGCAGATGGGCTGAATGTACTCCTCCGCCAGAGCGGCGAGGCCAGTGGTGTCAAACGTGGAGATGATATCGAGACCAAGATCGGCGATCGTCTCGGCGTACTCGGCCGCCAACAGCAGTGTGCCGTCCGAGTCACTAGTGTCAATGATCTTGTCGATGATGATCTGCAGCGCCTTGCGGATCGATGCGCGGGCGCTATACGAGTCATCGCTCGTGTCGGTCATGCACTGGGTCGTCACGAGCGGGATCTTGTTGAGGAAAAGGTCGGAGCTTGAGACCGCGAGACGGATCGCGGCCGTGGAGATCTCAGAGCGTCTCAAGCTGCGCGAGGTCGCCTTCGGTCAGGGATTCTGCGATCGAATCTAGGTCGATGCTCGAGAGAAACGAGACGAAGTTCGTGATGGACGAGAGCGCATCGGAGCTCGCAATGCAGGCCGAGACGATTTTGCTGACGACAGTCGCCACAGCAGTGCTGACAGAGATTTCCTCTTCCAAGCGTCGGTCACGACGCGAGCCACCGACGCACGTGGTGACCAGTGATGTGAGATCGCTGGCCACGAACGCCACCTTGGAGAGCAGGTACTCCAGCTGTGACGTCGTGCTGTCTGGGAAGCTGGTCTTGAGCTCCGCCGAGTAGAATAGCACAGTTTCCACGGCGTTGTACAGCCTCTGCGCACACTTGACAGAAGTCTGCACGGCCTTGCTGGCAGTCGCCAGGTCGCCAAACACGCCGGATGTGGCCGCTTCAATCGCGACATTAGCAATCGATGCGATCTTGGTGATGATTTCAGTCGCGCAGTCGGCATTCTGCGGGAGACACTCCATGCCACATTCCACTGGGAAGTCGATCGGGCACTGGGCCCAGCAAGTGGCGATGTTGTCGTACGAGTAGCCCGTGGGGCAAGTCTTCATGATGTGGGTCTTGCGATAGCAGGCCGAATCAGTCGCCTCTGTAATCGAACCGACCCAGTTGACGACGTCCGAGGAAGAGCCCGAGTAGCTCCAAGAGCCTGAGAAGCTGTAGGCGCTTGAAGCGCTATCGAAACCAGACTCGTTGGTGGAAGCAGACCAGCTGGAGTAGTCAGAGCTGCCAGACGCAGATACACTCACGCTTGAGCTGGCAGAGCCGTAGGTGCTCGACTCGCTGGCTGATTTGGACGAAGAGCTTGGCGTTTCAACCGAACCCGAATCCGAACCGCCTGAAGGGCAAGGAGCTGATCCAGAGCCGATTAAGTCGCTACCGGAATCTGAATCACTTGATGAGCACGGCGTCTGACCAGATCCGGAGCCGCTCAGGCTGCTGGCTGAGCCTGACGTACTCGAGGAGCATGAAGTCTCGACAGAGCCAGAGTTGCCTGACGAGCACGGCGTTTCAGCGGAACCCGAAGAATCTGACTGGCTGGAGGAGCACGGCGTCTCAGCTGAGCCAGAGCCAATTAAAGGCGTCGACGTCACGTATGAGCTAGAGGACTCTCAGCGCTTAAATTAGAGTCGCTCGAGCTAGTAGAAGGAGTCGATGGGCTAGGATTCACGTAGATGCTGGAGTCATCATCGTTTGAGTCAGAGGAAGTAGTCGATGGGCTTGGCATCGCGTATGAGTCGGAGGAACCATCAACACTGGATCCAGAGTCGCTCGAGCTAGTAGAAGGAGTGAATGAATTTGGAGTTATGTTGGTGCTGGAGCCGTCAATGCTGGATCCAGTAGAAGTCGATGTGGGGCTTGAAGTCGTTGAAGAACTAGAGGAAGACTCCACTCTGGATCCAGAGTCGCTCGTGCTCGCTGAAGGAGTTGATTGAGACGGGATCGCGTACGAACTGGATTCATCCGCGCTGGATCCAGAGTCAGCGGAGTCAGTGGAAGCAGTTGATGGAACGAGAATCACGGAAGAACTGGAAGAGTCGTCAACACTTGACCCCGCGACTGACAATCCTGATGAGGGTGTCATTGTACTGGGAGTCGAATGATAGCTGGAGCTATCGACCCTTGATCCAGAATCGTCCACATTACTAGCTGAAGTCGACGGATTCGGTGTTCCTGTGCCGGGGAGTGTCGTTGTCACGCTTGGAGTCACGGACGGAGTCGTTGAGCTCGCCGGGTACGGTGCCGTGTCATAGCTGCCGTCATCTTCAAATCCAGGGCAGTCACTGCGCTTGCTATCCACGTTGGTGACACCAGCTAGCACCAAGACGCCAACAACGGATAGCACGCGTTTGGCCATGACTGGAGTCTGGTTCTACCACGAGTGGAGTGATGTTGGTCTCAAGAGAAATCCGAAAGTGAGCCATCCATATGACCATTCTATTTGAGCGAAGGATGGCGAAGGAGACAGTGAGATCGGTGATTTTGGATGGGAAGCCAAGCGGTGCAACTGGGATCATTCACTGCGCGTGTCCTGCATCAAGTACAACGCTGAAGCGCCTTTTTGAAACCAAAACACAGCTCTTCTCTGTAGGGTCACACTTGATGGACGGGCCATCAAGCCGCGCAGAGACAGGGCCGAGTGAGATTACAAACGCTGCGATGGGCGGGCTATGTGCTGCAGCTGTGCGCAAACGGCCCCAAACTTGACAGGGGGCGCGATAAGGAACTACTGATCTGTATCGACTTAAAGAGGGATTTAGCGAAGGCAGATATCACATAGACGTGGACATATACAAAGAACTGAGTTACAAAACCCCTTTAAATATGATAAAATCGTTTATAAAGGGGTATTAGAGGTAGACTGTTCCTTTATCGCGCCCCTACTGTACACTGTACAGTATAGCAATGAAGTTGCTCATACTCACCTCTTTCGTGATGTGTCGACCCATAAGCGGTCTATACAGTAGCAACAATGCCTTAGCACTTGACAGAGGTATGCTCTACTGCATGATGTGCAGCTGAATCCTGCGAATGCGTTCAGATGTTGCTCTTCAGTTGCACCGTTTGGGTGCTATCATCTAGATTTAGTGTACAGTAGAGAATTATGTTGCCACCTGCGCTTCGTGTTCTGGGACGTCGCCATGCTCCTGCAATTCGTGAGAATCTGGATACAAGCGGTACTTATCGGTTTAGACAGGTATTGACAAGCTTTTTATGCCCTGGTTGATGATTGGCTAAATTGATTGGTCGTTTTCACGCATAAATAGCGACGAAGCGGCTGTAATGTGTACAGTACGTAGTATTAAAGTCTATTTCAGTTAATAAGTTACCTCGTAATTTTGGTAAACTATTCAAAAAATTGATGTTCGGCAGTAAGTCACAACATTTCAGTCGAATCACTAGATCAAACGTTATGGTCGACGATATTGATTCATCCAAATCGAGGTGCACGTCGTCGGCTACAGCGAGGTACTTGTCCTCTACTTTCACGCAATGGTCGACGTAGTTCTGCCATGCGCGCATCGAGTGCCTTGTGAGAAAGCTGCTCGACCTCTGCCAGCGAGAAGTTGGTGTTGTGCTTAGCGACGTACCGCTTTACGTGCCCCCAGACCAGCTGAATCGGGTTAAGCTCGGGGTGGCCGACTGGGAGCAACAGGACCTCGCAGTTGAACTCGCGGGCAGCGACGGACACCTCGTACTCTGGCGTCGGCTTGCTTTGCTTGCACAGTTGCCCGAGCTCGGGCTTGGTTAGCGTCATGTACTCGTCTACTATTCTCTTGTCACCATCCACAACACCATGAGCAACAAGTTGAAGTTTGCGGAAGGTCGGCTTTGCTGGCTTCGTCTCTTCTGTCAAGGTTGTGTGGTAGGTGGCTCTGTCACTGACAATGACAGAACGCCCTGCAGTCATTGATTGCCACTGCCGTATCACGCGAGATGATGCGGAATCGGCGCTTGCGCTTCGACGCCGCCGAACCACCCGACGTCTCAGCCATTTTCTCACTGCCGTATCGTCGGCCCCATTCACTCGATTTTAGTGGTCCAAACTCGCGTCGACCCGTGTGTGTTTCAGCTTTTCAGCGAATCAGCTCTTTTAAACTCATTCTCTGTATTTCGGCCAATCGAGATGATTTCCCGAGCTGACTTGATTTCAGTAAAACCTGGGTCGCTTATTATCTGAAATAGACTTTAGTAGATGGAATCTTCAGTCCATTCGCGCATGTCTATTAATAGTAGGCCGAAGTGATTCTTATCTTGGCCAATATTGACATGTTGTAAACTGCAGAACAGTGACCACTGGGAAGAGAAACGAAATCTACCAGTCTAGCTTACGTTGATACTGACCGAAAGCTCGAGGTGGCCACCCTGTGAGGAGCGAGAGATCCACGAAAGCAGCGAGCCACCTCCGCTGCCAGGAAGACCCAAGAAGCCCGGACGCCAGCGGTCCAGGTAAAGCGTCTTATCACCCATCGCAGCAACTGTCGACGTCCAGACCACGGTCTCGCCCGATTTCACCTTGACCTCATCGACTGTGTCACCGGCCGAGTGAATCACAACCTTGACATCCTTCGTGTCCGAACTGACGAATGTGATGCGGACGACACCGTCGCCACTCTTAGTCCACGTGCCGGTGCTTCCAGCAAAGGCTTTGCCGTCAGTCGTCAGTCCAAGAGCTTGCGCCACGTTTCCATCGTCAATCTCACCAACGAACATCGTGGGGCCGCAAATCGGCTGGATGTACTCAGCTGCCAGCGCAGCGAGTCCCGTGGTGTCGAAAGAGGAAATGGCGCCCAGAGCCATGTCTGCGACTGCGGCCGTGTACTCAGCCACTTTGATGGCTGTGCCGTCGGAATCGCCTGTGTCAATGATCTGGTCAATGATGACGAGCAGAGCCTTTCGGATCTGGGCTCTCGCGTCGTACGAGGTGACCGTGCCGTCAGTCATGCAGGCCGTGGTGACTGCAGGGATGTCGTTCAAGAATAGATCGGACTGGGAGATCGTGAGGCGGATCTCGTCTGCGCCAGCAGATGACGAGGCCGTCTTCATTGACGTGACCTGGGACACGACTTGGTTGATGACATCTTGAATCTGGGCGCCACAAGTGGTGTTGGAATCTAACAGCGTCTCAAGAGCGGCTTGGTCGCTGGTACTGAGCGAAGACGTGGTGGAACCGAGCGCGATGTCCGTCATGAAGCTCATGAACTTCTTGTAGCTGGTCACGATAGTCAGTCCTTCGCTCACAGCCTTTTGGATCACCTTGGTAACCACAGTTGTCACAGCATCAGACGAAGCCTCGCTGGACGAAAGACCTAAGCAACTGGTGATTGCCGGCGGGAGTATGTTGACCACGAAATCGACACGCGAGAGCACGTAGATGATCTCGTCGGTCGTGTTGGTCGGGTACTGGGACTGCAGATCGTTAGCATACTTGACAATGCGAGTGATCACGGTCTTAAGATTCGTAGCACACTTGACGCCATCAGAAAGAGCTGCGCTGGCGGTCTTGAGATCGCCAAATACACCAGCAGTTGCAGCATTCAGAGCCACAGTGGCGACTGAAGCGACCTTGGTGATGATCTCGGTCGTGCAGTCGGCGTTCTGAGGAATGCATTCCAT
>JAADVW010000693.1:0-17716 GCA_023335875.1 Elongisporangium prolatum | reverse complement strand
TCGCTGGCGTCGATAAAGTACGACACGCGGTGATCCTGCTTTGAGGTCGAGAACTGCGGGTACTTGTCGTCAAGAGCGGTCACGATGTCCGTAAAGGCTTCGCGCATGGTCGGGAACGGCGCATCGCGCGCCAGCCGCTTGATCGGCGTGTAGAACTGCGCGAGTTGGGCGACGTCGTCCTGGTTGATCATGTCCTGGAACTCCTGTGCGATCGTGGAGACCATCTGCTTCTGCGCAGTGCCGTCCCGCACCATCAGGCGCTGGAAGAAGGCGTACTGCTGTACACCGAGATGTCGCGCGGCATCCTGGACGTTGGCCATATAACCGAGAGTTGCAGAGAGCGAGCGCTAAATTGAAAGTGTAGACACAATGCAGCTCCGATGAACGGCTTCAGTCAGACGGCAGTTTTTGAAGTTTGAATCGCATTGACAGTGTCGTCTGTAGTGGCGGCCTGTAGTTCAAGATAGCCACTTGGATGAGGCCAAGATGTCGCAGACGTTCAGCCAATGTTTATGTGGCTCATATCCCGATCCCGTTCGAAGCAATCCATGCATTGAGAATCCGACATGCACCAGTGACCCATCCCTCAGGACTGTGAAGGGTTTCTTACCATCTGTGAATGATCACGTAATTGAGCAGTTTGTTATTTATGGCTGTTCTGAATGTAATAAAGCCGGTGATTCTGCAGCGATGTACAGCCAACCAAGCGGCACGAACGTGTCGTCACGTCATCACACGACGAGCCCAAGTGCAACCAGAGCTACAGTACTGAAGACAATTTGTTGCTCTGTGACCTGTATGAAAAAGTGTTGACTGGCTCCATCCAATCAACGGAGTACAGTACAGTATCAGCAGAACTATGTGCGCTATAATAACGCAAAATTGGGATCGAGAAGGGATCCGATCATTATCAGTCAGCTCCTTCTTGAGCTTGATGATTTCGTGACGTGCTGCGCTGGCTCCAGATATCCCGCTTTGGTCACTGTACGTTAAGGCCTTCGTTTGGTGTACAACATGAATCACGTTTTATCTCCTGCTTACTAAATAAGCCCCAAAGTAACTATCAGATTACGAAAACGGATCAACTAATTTGAATATTTTGTTGCTATCCTTCTCTCAATCGATCCAACGACCTTCGCACGATCGGCAGAAGAACTCTGAGTCACTCTCCACACATAAACGCTGGACAACAACATTTCAATCGTCTGCACGTCCGAATATTGGACGAATCTTTCCGCAAAATGCTCACCGTGTTTCGTATACAGAGCCTGACACTTGATGACTTGGGAATGGCATGTTGTGAAGTCTTGCTCAGATCGGTTTTCATAAAGCCATTTAAATACATCGTAATGAGCATTGATCGCTGCTTGATTCAGGGCATTTGGTGTGCATCCTTCCCACCGGTTGGCGTGCAGATATCGAGCTATGTCCAAATGGCCATTTTCAGCAGCGCAGTCTATCGCTTTGAACGTACAGCCTTCAAATCGATTCTCATGCAGCCACTGCACTACTGCAAGATGCCCTTCTGCAGCAGCGCCATTCATTGCTTCTGTAGTACAGCCTTCAGATCGGTTTTCATGCAGCCATTGGACCACAGCCAAGTGACCATTAGTGGCCGCTAGATCCATTGCGTTCGTTGTGCATCTTTCACCAGGATGACTATGGAGAACCTTCATCATATCAAGATGACCCTTTGCTGCTGCTTTGTCCATGATAGAAGGTCCATCCGCAACCCATTTGCGAAGCGCAACAGCAGCAGCTTGGGGTGATGCCGAGCGCTCTATGTATACCGTGTAGACAAACTCCAACATAACAACATTTCCTGATCTCGCAGCGTAGTCCCTGGCTTCACGCATCCACTGTGTGCGGTTGCTTCCTCTTCGCCAATCGAATTCGCACAAGATCCACTTGATCATGGCCAAGTTGTATCTGTACGGACCCGAATCGTCAGATTCTTCGTCGAATGTTCGTTCCGGGTTGTTGAAGTAGTGGGCTGGATTCACGTTCACAAGCCACTTGACAGCGTCCAAATTCCCATAGCGGATGGCATTCTTGAGAATACTTGGTCCAAAGAAGCGTGGTCGATGATCATAAAGCCACAGGAGATCTTCCAACGTGCCGCTCTCGAGCGCTGCATGCAGAATCTTTTTCGTATACATGATATTAAATGTAGGGTCTTCGTCTTGATGCATAAGACACCTTTTAAAGGACTGGAAAGAGGCAGGACTTGATCCGATATAGAGCGAAGGGAAATTCGACGCGTGATGAACTCCATGATCAAGTAGCCAAGTCACAGTGTCTGGAGTTGAGCAACTTGTCGGTCGCTCAAGGCATGGCAGACTTCCGTTTGTCGCTTGGTCGATCCACTCCAGCACAGGAACACAGTCGTAATTGATAGCGAGACAGTAGACTTTGACCATTGGGAACACGTCCTGATCTGGCATGTACCTCCTGATCCACCATTTCACCACTTGAACGTCGTATCTATAACACACAGCATCCATGATGGCATTGCGTAGTCGTTGCTCTCTCGCTTTGCGACTGAAGCCTGACCACTCGTTCTTGAGAAGGCGGTCAAGAAGACACACAAAGCCATGCTTGGAGGCGATCTCCAGTGTTCTGAGGCGTGTATCCGGCCAGAGGAAAGCGTCGATTGTGTAGACCACATATGGCAGCGCAGTCACAGGCTTGTGACTATCGCACACAAGACTCACTGCAACCATGAGTTCTTTCATTGAGAGAGATCTGGGAAATTTATAAATGAAATAGCCACACGATTTAGAAGGCACCTACAGTACTGTAGATCACCATCACCCTTCTGTGGTAACCTGTGTGTGCATGAATAGTCTGTCCATGCCTACCGAGTCCAGTAGATATGCAATGACAAACCAGAGCTCACCAAACCAGATAGAGTATTCAAAAGGCCACAGCTCAATCATCAGCTAAGTAGGACGTTCTTCTTCTCTGCACTACCTGTCGACCCAGTCGCAAGACAGATCCCACAGCTGACGAGCGAGTTCCGCGTCATGACTCTGTGGAGAGGAATGGAACAAGTGGTCGATTGACAAGTACGAACCAGAGTCCCACGGCAATGCATCGTCGCTTGCCAGTCGCGCTAGGAACGTCCCCGACCGCTGCGGAGTGCTCAGCGCCATGGTCGGACGCCAGGGCGCGACGGCCTTGATCATCGTCTTGACCACCAGCCAGCCTAGACTCGAGTGGTTGCGAAACAGCCCGGTATCTGGCACGAAGCCTGGCGTGTAGGCATACACCAGCAGCTCTGGATGGCGGCGCTGGAACTCATAGGCGAACAGCAGATTGCAGAGCTTGGTAATCGTGTACTTCTGCATCGCGCTGCTCTGGTCGTCGCCAAAGGCCACACGGTGCCAGTCCGATACATCGAGTCCTGCGTCTGCACGTCCGACGTGCAGAGCGGACGATACGACCACAAGTCGCGCCGGCGCATCGCACTGGAACATACCGCTGTGGAAGAGCGAGGTTGCGAGCAGGAAGTGGCCCAAGTGGTTGGTCGCGAACGTGGTCTCAAACCCGTCGGCACTCGTAGCCGTCGCAGGCGACTCGACACCGGCATTGCACACCAGCGCGAACAGCTTCCGCTTTTGTGTAATCACAAATTTCACGAGTTCACGGACCGAAGCGAGACTGGCCAGGTCTGTCGCATGGCCCTGGACGGTGGCGGGCGCATGCGACGCCGAAGCGGCGGCCTCTTGCGTCAGCAAGGTCACGGCGTAATCCACATTGCGGCCGACCACGATCACGTGCACGTTGCCCTGCGCCACGAGCGTCCGGCAGCACTCGAGTCCGACGCCGCACGTGCCGCCCGTGACCAGCACCACGCGAGTCTCCTCCTGCATATTTGCGTGGCGCATGTATCCGTAATGGATAAACGGTACTGCTGTGATTCGACTAAATGCGTCAGCGGACTATCTTGAAGTGAGTCGGATCCAGAAACCTGCAATTTCCCGTAAACACAGATTTTTCGCTGAATGAATCTATTGATAAAGATTATTTTATTTCCAAGTTGCATTCTAATTTGAAATCTATTACAAACCAAATTCAAGCACATATGTATATTTACCAGTATATAGAATTAAACAGGTTCCTGTTGCTCGTACTTTGTCGCGTGGCTGCAGTGCGCATCTCTCAAGGGCACTCACCCCAGCAGAAACGGAAGTCGCAAAGCCAGGAGCAGGGAGCAGCAGCAAGCGCGATGCCGACCTCGAGAGCACGCGGACGCCGCCAAGAGGCGCCGGGCCCCTTGGACGACGTCGCCACCATCTGTGTCCGCTATCGCGGAGACGTGTGCGACGTGGCGTTGACCCCAGGTCTGGCCGTAGACGAGCTGCAAGCGTGTCTGCGCGCGGGCTTTGCCATCCTGGCGGTCTCTGACGCAGGCAAGAAGCCTGTAGCGCTTGTGCGCAAGGGGAGAGACTCTGTGGTGTATCCGCTGTCGCTCGTGTGCAAATCTCCGCAGTTTTTCGAGAATGCGATGTTCGAGCTGATCATGGACGGCGAGACAGCGAGTGCCAATGGCGCTGCCGACGTGGCGCAGACCAATGGGAAACACATCCACCGTCGCCGCCGCCGCCACCATCGCCGCCATAGTCACCACCAGAACGGCCACTCGTATGAAGGAGACGTGGAGCTTCTGGAGCTGTCGTCTGACGAAGAGAAAGAAGACGGAGACGCAATTCTGGAGTCGCAAGAAGGCGACAATGACGAGGAGGACGAGGACGGCAGCGTGCAGGACGTAGATCAGCTACTTCGTGAGATCGATCTGTCGGATTTTGCGCTGCCTCACGTCGTGCACGTGTTCATGCGTGCGTGTCCGACCCGCAAGCTGGATCGTGCTTCGTTTACGCACTGCCTGGAGAAGCTGCTGAAGCAGACCAGTCGCTACGACCCACGCGCACCCAAGATGTTTGTGCATCTGTTTGACATTTTCGACCGCGAACGTCACAACGGCGTCGTGGATGTCACGTCGTTCCTCGGTGGCGTTTCGGTCTTTGCTAGTGGCGAACGCGATGAGAAGATCGCCCACACGTTCGCTCTCTACGATGCAGACAATGACGGATACATCTCCATGGCCGAAATGACCAAGTACTTGACGTCTGTGTTCCTGGTCATCGCCGAGACGTCACCGGAAGTGTTCCAGCAGCACACGTGAGTTGGTCTTGAATGCTTTGCTTCAAAGAATACATGCATACTGACAGCGTTTTCTGTGGTTGGCAGGGTGAACCCGATCGAATTGGGTTTGATTACGGCTCGACAGTGTTTTGCCGAGTCTCCATTGAATGAAGAAGGCAAGCTTTCCTACGCTGCGTTTCAGACCTGGTATTCAAAACCTGGTCCAGCGCAGTTTGCCAGCATTACAGGTGCTGCTACAAATGGGACAGCACCAGAAGGCGACGATACCAGCAACAATTTGTCATTGGGACACCTTCGTGACCTTACAGGTCTGTCTGCACTCAGTGCGGAAGACATGTTTTCCATGTTCCGTGCTGCCACTGGGTCCAAGCAAGGCCAGCGCGACGCCGATGTGCTGACCAGAGAGGAGTTCAAACGTGCGTTTTACTCGATCTTAAAGAAGCAAAAGCGCAAACCAACACGTGAGATAGCTCGCTTTTTGGATCGACTGTTTAACGCCTTCGATGCCGACGGCAATGACGCAGTGGATTTTGTGGAATTGAGCAGCGGTCTTTCAATTTTGTGCGGTGGTACACAAGACGACAAAGTCAAGGCTGCCTTTTCACTGTTTGATACGAACGGAGATGGATTTATTTCTCCCCAGGAGATGGAAACGTATCTGACGTCAGTGTTCAATGTTATGTACGAGACCACCAAAAATTCCATTCCGATCGAGCCGAAGCAGCTTGCACGGTATACGACAATGCAGGCATTTTCGGATGCCGATCTGAATCATGACGGTCGCCTCTCATTTGATGAGTTTCGAAAATGGTATCTTGCTGGAGCACCAAATGTACCAGCGCTTAGTGCACAGACATCAATGATCGCGCCGAACAACGAGGTGTCAGCTGGAGTTTTCTCGTCAACGGCACACAATACGCTGGCCTCGATCGAGTACGTAGCTTCTCTGACAAGCTTACGTACTCGTCAAGCTACGGACGTGTTTGAAATTTTGGCTGCTCAGGTAAATGAAGAAGGTGTGCTTTCTCGTGAAGCCTTCCATGCCGTATTCAAGGAGCTGGTAATGGATCACGAGCGCCAAACGAAGCAGAAGCTTACTAAGCATCAGTCCATCAAACTGCGCGAGATTCTTGACTCTATGTTTGACGAATTTGACAACGACCACGATGGGTATGTGGATTTTTGTGAACTTTGCAGTGGACTCTCGATATTGTGCAGCGGCAGTCAGCATGAGAAAATCAAGGCGGCGTTTGTACTGTTCGATATTAACCAAGATGGGTTCATCTCGCGAGAGGAAATGGAAACTTATCTGGCTTCTGTATTCCGCGTGATCTTTATTTCATCACCAGCCACTGCCAAGCAAATGCAACAAGTTTCACCGGAACAATTAGCAAAAGCTACAACTGCAGAAGCATTTAAGAGTTCGGATGTAAACCATGATGGCCGTTTAAGTTTCCAAGAATTTACTAAATGGTATATGGCACAAGATCCTCTTGGGTTTCGGGGAGTCAGTGCGACTGCAACAAATGGATCCGCACCAGCTCGTACGTCGATCTTACCAAAGTCTTCAAAGGAAACGCTGATTGAAATGAAGAAACTCACTAACCTCATCTCGTACGATGTCAATGATATCTTCGAGTACTTCCAGTCAGCTGCCGATGAAGGTGGAAATCTGAACAAGGAAACATTTTTACGCTGTTTCAGCAAATTGCTAGCAACCAATTCTAAGGTCGACAAGGAATCTCAGGTCAGAAGACACGCACTACTCAAGGAACTGTTTGAACTATTTGACACTGATGGAAATGGTACAATCGATGTGCAAGAACTTGGTGGTGGCTTATCTGTGTTATGCGGTGGAAGTGTAAAGGATCGAGCTCAATCCCTCTTTACATTGTATGACATCAATCGTGACGGGTTTATTTCGCCATCCGAAATGGATTCTTACTTGACCGCTGTATTCAAGGTGATTTACAAAGCATCCCCAGAAATGCAATCACAGACAGAGATGACGCCTGAGGAACTTGCTGCTGCCACGACCAAGGAGTGTTTCCGCCTTTACGATGATAATGGTGACCAGCAACTTAGCCTAGATGAGTTTACTGAATGGGTCAGCCGAAACAAGTCGCAAGCGAAGGCAGGTACATCCCATCATCCCAAGGAACAACCCAAAACGTTGCCTTTGCCCAATGGAATGAACTCTGCCAAAAAGAAATCTACCTCAACAGCAGCGGCTGTAATTCCAGTTAGTGTTGCCAAAAAGCTATCCGGATTGAAGAACATCGCTCTTGAGCGAGTGACACAACTGTTTTCTTCAGCAATGGACAAACAAGGTCGTATTTCTCGCCAAGATTTTGACGCGTGCTTTTACAAGTACCTGTGCGCAACCATATCGACCGAAATGACTGCCGAAGAAAGCATGCGTGTTCATGAAGTGATTGATCGTTTGTTCACGGCATTTGACACTGATCGAAATGGATTTGTTGATTACAATGAACTATCAAGTGGCCTTTCAATTTTATGCGACGGTTCCAGCCGGGACGCTAAAGTTCAAGCAGCTTTTGATTTGTACGACACAAATGGCGATGGCGTGATATCGGAAGAAGAGATGGTTCATTATCTTAACTCTGTTTTTAAATTGCTGTATGCTCTTGATCCAACTCGTGAGCAAAATCTTGGTGCTTCGGCTGATACACTGGCTCGTGTTACAGCGTCGGAAATCTTCGCTGAAGCAGATTTGAATCATGACGGCAAGTTAAATTTCGAGGAATTTCAAAAATGGTACTCACAGCCAGCGCAATCCTCGTTTAACGATATCGTGGCACCGATAGATTTAAATGAGGTACGACAGCTCACAAATCTTGGAAATATGGATGTGGTAGATGTTTTCGAACGGTTTGCTGAGTGTGCCGATGAAGAGGGATTACTTGAGCGTGAAAGCTTTGACAAATGTTTCTTTGACATTATTGAAATGGCGTCACATCCGAGAACTGAGGTCGAAAAATTGCGTGCCAAGGTTGTCGCTGATCGCTTATTCGATGTATTTGACCGAGATGGAAATGGAAAAATTGACTTCAGTGAGCTCGCAAGCGGACTGTCTGTCCTATGCAAGGGCGCTCGGGACGCCAAGGTTAAGGCAGCTTTTCGCCTTTATGATTTCAATGGCGATGGATTTATCTCGCTCGAAGAAATGACAAGATATTTGACTTCGATTTTTAAGGTCTTGTACGAAATTCAACCTGAAATGCAAAACGAAGCCGGTGTGTCAGCTGAGGAACTTGGTGTAGTCACGGCTGAGCAGGCATTTCTTGAAGCGGACGTTAACCGTGATGGTAAGCTAAGCTATGATGAATTTTTGAACTGGTACAACTCGCCGTCTCAAGCTGGCATTAGTAGCGTTGTTGCCAAGAACGCAATTGTTGATTCATCTTTGCGCTGGATGCCACTGAGTGAGATCAAGCGCTTAACAAATCTAGCGCAGTACGAGCCAGATGAAGTATTTGAAGTTTTCGCCGCCGAAGCTGACGAAAATGGCTTGCTATCTCGAGCGGCTTTTAATGAAAGCTTCCGTAAAATCATCAATGGACTTGACATCGAAGATGATTCCACGGATGTGTTTGATGCATTATCGGAAGAGGCCAAAGAAAAGATCAAGGAAGTCATCAATGGACTATTCACTTTGTTTGATACTGATAACAGCGGATCAGTTGACTTTGGAGAGCTTGCAAGTGGTCTATCAGTCCTTTGCGGCGGAACAAAGGACCAGAAAGTTCAGGCAGCATTCTCGTTGTTCGATTTCAATGGCGATGGATACATATCGATGGACGAAATGACTCGTTACTTGACATCAGTTTTTCGAGTCCTCTTTCAGGTCTCACCTGATACCCAGTCGCTTGGCGTTTCCCCCGACGAACTTGGCCTTGTCACTGCCCAACAAGCATTTGCTGAAGCCGACAAGGATCATGACGGTCGCCTGACGCTGGAGGAGTTCCAGAAATGGTACCAGCAGCCAGGTGGAATTGGCGAAGTCGCTAAGAATGGAGAACAATTGTTCAGTTTAGCAGAAGCCCGTCGATTAACCAACTTGGAGTCTATTTCCGCGATGGATGTATTTGAAGCTATAGCCGATTGCGCGGATGAGCAAGGGTTCGTGTCTCGCGAGGCATTTGACGATTGCTTCCGGAATCTTATCGCTGCGAATCACGGCATTAAGTCCGAGAACTACGAACATATTAACGCTATTTTGAATCGGCTCTTTGAACTGTTTGACGTGGACAAGAACGGATTAGTGGACTTTAGTGAAATATCCAGTGGCCTCTCGATCTTCTGTGGTGGTACGTCTGACGACAAAATTCGTGCTGCGTTTGCGCTTTACGATTACAATGCCGACGGATACATTTCAATGGATGAAATGGCACGATATTTAACTAGCGTGTTTAAGGTGCTTAAGGAGGCTTCTCCCGACGCATTTAGCCACTTGCAAGGTGAACCACCTGAAGTGCTGGGACTTCGAGCTGCTACGCGTGCGTTCCAAGAAGCTGACCTCGATCATGATGGCATGCTAAGTCTCGCAGAGTTTGGAAAGTGGTACACAACCTCTAACGTTGCAGATGTTGAACGGTTGATGGAAAACAATATCCCCGAATGGTTATCACTTCGTGATGTGCGTCGATTGACTAACCTTCAGTCACACAGTGTGAACGACGTCATGGAGCACTTTTCTGGCTATACATCATCGGATGGAACACTGAGCAAGGAAGCGTTCCGCGAGGCTTTTGACAAGCTGAAGTCTGAAGAGAACGACGACGCTGCGAATGACCGACTACGTCTGATGGTCGATCGTATTTTTACGCTGTTTGACACTGATCACAACGGAAGTGTTGACTTTAACGAGCTGGCTAGTGGTCTCTCGGTGCTGAGTGGTGGCAGTGAGTCGGATAAAATTCGAGCTGCATTCAACCTCTACGATGTTAATCATGATGGCTATATCTCGATGGGTGAAATGCGTCTGTACTTGACATCGGTATTTAGGGTACTCTTTGATGTGAACCCTGAAAGCAAGAGTCGCGTCGGTGTCAGCGCAGAAGAGTTAGCCGAAATCACAGCAATGCAAGCATTTATGGAAGCAGATGTGGATAAGGACGGCAAACTCTCTTTCGAGGAATTTAGCCAATGGTACCAGCAACCATCCAGCGAGCAAAACCAAAGTCATGTACCTGAATGGGTCAGTCTGCAGGTCGTAAAAGAAATGACTCACTTGCAAAAGTACTCGCCAGAAGAAGTTTTTGCAATTTTCGCGAACCGATGCTCTGATGAAGGAACGATTTCTCGTGAGGCGTTTGAAGAATGCTTTGAGCAGTTGATCGATGAGCAGTTCAAGACTAATGGCGAGCAAATCGTGCGCGTGCGGATGATTCTGGATCGTTTATTCACTATTTTTGACACGGATGGCAACGGAGTCGTGGACTTTTGTGAGCTCAGTAGTGGCCTGTCTGTGCTCTGCGGTGGATCTCGTGAGGACAAAGTACGAGCAGCATTTGCCCTTTACGATCTTGATCAGGATGGGGTCATTTCCCTTGACGAGATGACGCGCTACCTTACAAGTGTGTTTAAAGTGCTATATGAAACGAACACGGAGACGCGGAGCAGAATGGGAGTGACGCCAGAAGAGCTCGCGACTGTCACTGCTGAGCAATGTTTTGCCGAGGCAGATCTTAACCACGATGGAAAATTAACCTTCGATGAATTTTTGCGCTGGTATTCCGAGTCGAATGGCGCGGAGGTTCCCGGGGTCAATCTATTGGAGAGTCAAGAGCTGGATCGTACACAAACGATAAGCAACGGTCATTCAATCAGTAAAAATACAGAAAACGAGCAACAGGGTGCCGCACAAACAACTTCTCCGCTGACAGCATCCCTCAACATGAATAGCTCCAGCATGGATCGTGTACGCCATTTGCTAAAGCTCGACTCATACGAAGTCAACGACCTATTTGAGATATTTGCCGAGGCTGCGCCTTCAGGAGAACTGACTTTTGCTTCTTTCAAGAAATGCTTCGATCAGATTGTCAAGCTCGCTGGTGGCCATAGCTCCGTTGAAGAACGCGAGGAGGCTGATGAGTTGATCCGCCGAATGTTCAGTGCCTTTGACACAGACAAGAGTAACACAGTCGACTTTGGCGAGCTTGCTAGTGGGCTCTCGGTACTCTCTGGGTCTAATATGGACGATAAAGTGCGCGCCGCCTTCCAGTTGTACGATATCAACGGCGACGGCTACATTACGCTGGACGAGATGGTGAGCTACATGACTTCGATTTTCAAGGTCATGTACGAAACGTCCGATACAACGAAGACCAAGATGGGAGTTCCTCCCGACGAACTTGCGCGCGTGACTGCAACGCAATGCTTCAAGGACGCGGATTTGAACAACGATAACAAGCTTAGCTTTGAGGAATTCAAGAAGGTGTGTGCGCTATGTTCCATGCTGATTATATGTAGCCGTGACTAACTTTAAGATTGTTTATCTGCCCAAATAGTGGTGTACGAACGGTCTGTAATATCGAGGCTTTGCTTTCGTGCAGGTGGTATGTTAATATGATAGTTGGAGGGGTAGTTTGCTTGTCTGTATGCGTGTGTCTTTAATATTGTGCTTCGTACGTGCGAGTCCACACCCTCTCGTAATTAATTTGCATGACTCTGATCGAATGGAAGACTCCGCGCTGAGCACCTTCCACAAGAACGCAAGGAAGCAAGCATTGTGATCATTCATACTTGTTTAACCTCTCCTCCGTATAAGACGTCACTGACAAACCCAACGTAACATATCGAGCCGATCACGCATTGTTCTAGCGCATGACCGAGTGCAGCACGCTGTCAAATATGGGCATTCACCAGTTTGTGAGTGGATCTACAACGAAAAAGAGTTTTTCAGTGCTAAGCGGAAATAGTTTTTTTGAAACGGGTCTCCAGATTCCCATTGCGGATAGCAGTCGAAGAAAGCGAGCCCATAGAACTCTAGTCGGAGCTCGTGATCCACTGCGCATTGTCCATTAACCATCAGCGAGCGCTATTTCGATTCCTTTCTTGGTGTTCATCATCTTGAACATACAGTTATTGAGTTCATAGATAGAGCAGCACTTGACGGATTGGAAACTAATTGCCCGCCCTCTCGTCGGAGACTCTGACGAGTGGGCGGGCAATTAGTTTCCATTTACGTCGGAGTTCCAAAGAAGTACAGATTTCATGAGAATAACGTAGCATGGGTCACAATTGAACAGTCTGAGCTTTCATCCCAGGTCACCCATTCCCATGCTAAAAATGATGTGTTCCACACCAGATGGAAGCCCGTTTTGGACTACAGGTCCATTCCCATTCCTTTGCTGGCACCCACCACGTTTGAATTGAGAAGCTGCAGAAGCTGGAGCAGCTATTGTACTCGGACCAAACATTGATACGAGACTTTGGGAGGTCCGTTCTCTGCAACCCCTGCTCAGATTATCAAATGGAAAACTGCAACGAAAAGAGCGAGATAGCCTCGTCCAATAGCATTCATTCCTGGCCTTAACGAGTAGACGACAGTGAAACGCGAATCAAATCAATTTGAACCTACTAAATCCTGCTTAAGTTGATAAAAACATATGGAATTGGAACACTCAAACTGTATCTTACGAGGAAAGCTTACATCTCTGGTAATTTATCATGTATCAAATTTCATAGCTTTAATAAATCTATACAAGAGCCAGCTTTTCTGAGCTGTACTCACGCTCAACTCGCTGGACTTTGCGAAAACACCTTATCCAGTTTCGATTTGATGCGGTCAATTCCGTCAGCAAGCTTGATACCCAGTTCGTCCATATTGCTGGCCGGGTCCACCATGCCAGCTCTATCGGCTGTATTTCTGGATGGTAAGGAAAAGTGTACAACACGTCGTGACCGTACTGTGGTGCAATCTCTATAGCACGGTATGACGGAGGCCCGCGATAAATACGGGCTCGCTCTAGAAGCTCGTCTTTTGTTGAGGATGGCTCATAAAAACAGCCTCGATAGAGAAGCCACTGTTGAATTTGCGCCTTGCGCCACTTGTTTACAGGTGCAGGATTTATCACTCGCTTGTGATACCCTGCCCCATCCATATGTATACGGCAGGATCCATAGACTTATACATCCTTACACAGCTGATCAAACCATTTTTCAAAGAGTACAGCATCAAAATTTCCATGGTAGTCAGCGATTTTGCTGTTGTTGGCTGGCCAAAATCGAATGGATGAATCCACCCATCCACCCTGAATCTTGTCATCGTTACAGTAAACAATGCCGGCACCCACGATGCAATACTGTGGGTCTTTACCACTCGGAAGCAGTCGTAATTTGTCGGGCAGGACCCATGACTGCTGGGAGACGTGATTGAGATTGCAATAGCTCTCGTCTAGATAGACCTCTGGGCGCTTTGGGTTCAATTTGTGGTTGTAGTTCAACAGCTTCTTGTCAACGTAAATTTCACGAAATCGAACATTCTCTTCTTGTCGGCACGCAAGTCACGAGTCTTTCCTTTGATATAGCTGCAGCGCATGGACTTCAACTGCTTCAGAATGGCCTTTAGTCCGAGATAGGTGCCTGTCCCTTTGGATATCTCAGATCTGATAACATTTGCATGTCGGTAGGCCACGTAAATTACGTTCGCAAATGATTCGTTCGAAAACTTCTTCGTAATTTACGAAATCGTCTGCAGTCTCGTCCTGCTCAGCCTCCGGGCTTCCGCTTGGCCCAAACGCGCCCAACCGTCGCCTCTGCAACTCTCAAACATGCGGCAACACGCCGCCGTATCCAATGGCCCGCAGGGCCGCGGTATTCACCTTCTTGTTGGTCAAAATATCTGTAGGCAGCAATAATCATGTCACGTTGCTCTTTGGTCAACTTGCACCTTTTTTAGAATGAGCAACTGAAAACAGACGCGCATTGAGAATATATATAGAAGAAGATCGCACGATCTTACATATCTAAATTTAGTGCGCAGGATCCCAGCGGAATCAAAGTTATTCTCGTTTAACTAATTTCGCGTATCAATGTTGTGTCTGAGTATAATAGAAAACATATGCGAAACACAGTCGCGGTGCACACTGGTCTAGATGGACGCTATGATAGCGCCAATTGTACCGTCGTCAGTAGCAATGTAGGCGGTCGCCACATTGACGGCAGTCATAACGACGCGTGGTCTTCGTCGTGCATTGGAACTATATTTGTACCGCTGGATTGAGCATACCTTCTGTAAGCCACTCTCACCTCAGACTTGAAGGGGTAGGGTGAAAATCGATCCAATCAACCGTCAGAATTGGAGAATGAGAATCGATTTTCGAGTTTTGAAGGGCCAAAAAGCATCTCCACCGGTTGGCTTTACTTCCGGTCTTAAATCCGGGCTTTGAGATATAACCGACATTTCCCACCTATGGGGTGGTCAAAACCGAGTTGTATTTTTTGACCAATCCATGATCGTTCTAAGATTGTACTTCCGCCGCTACCAGAGGAGTTCTCTGCGAAGATGAGTACTACGAGCTGTTCATGAGAGCACAAAACGTGAGTACCAAACCAAAGAAGAAGCGCGGTGGCTCATCGAAAGGGAAGGCACCCAACAAAAAGCGCGATCGTGGGTTCTGGGGACAGTGACTGATGCGGGATTTCTTTAGTGTCCAGCCCACATATAACGATGGTTCAAAGCTACAATCTGCGCCTCACTGTGAGTACTTGTGAACTGATTGTTGTCGTGACTATGCAACCGAGTTCCGTCGCCGATTTCGTATGCGTCGAAGTCTTTTCGGGCGGATCGTTTGAGAGCTGGTTGCAGAAAGTGAAAACGACTACTTTGTGCAACGTCCAGATGCTACTGGCTTCCTCGGCTTTTTGCAGAGCAAAAGTTGACTGCAACAATGTGCATGCTGGCGTACGGCACAAGTGATGTCTAGCTCGACCAGCTGATTCGCATGGCGGAGTCAACTGTGTTGGAGACGCTACAACACTTCTGTGCTAGAGTTGTACGCCTCTTTGGGGCTGAATACTTTCGGCGATTCAACGAAGAAGGTCTTAACACTCTGTTGACCGAGAATGAAGTGCGAGGATTTCCGGGGATGCTCGGAAGCATCGATTGAATGCACTGGTGCTGGAAAAAAATCGCCCGACGGAGTGGCAAGCCCCTCCCCCCGCCAGTTTCAAGAAAAAAAGAAGACCTACGATCATTTTAGAGGCGGTCACATCGAGATCACTACGAATCTGGCACGCGTGCTTCGGGACTGCAGGATCAAACAACGATCTCAATGTTGGAGCGATGCCCGCTTCTCGACCTGCTCTTCAACAGCGAGGCTCCGCAAGTGAAGTTCTCCATGGATGGCTCGACATACACGCAGCCATACTTCCTAACCGACGGGATCTATCCTCTATGGTCGATCTTTCAAAGCAACATCAGCGAGCCCCAAGGAAGGAAGCGCAGACTGTACGCTGCTACACAAGAGTGTATTCGAAAGGACGTGAAGCGTGATTTGGTGTTTTGCAGCAGCGCTTCCGGATCTTGGCGCTGCCTTGCAAGTTGTGGCGTCTAGAAGCAATGCAAGATATCATGCTTGCCTGCATCGTGCTCCACAACATCACCATCAAAGACGAACTGCACCTGCACCATCGAGTACATTTGATTGCCTTGGGAGAGCTAAAATAACGAAAATAAAAATGACGCGTGCACTTGACTTGAAATAAGATCTGATTGTAAAACGAGAGTTGGAAAACGTGGCGTGGAAACCTCAGATGGTCGCACGGAGCTCGTTGTAGTCTTCAGCAAGTGCCGTGCACTTTTGTGCGAGGGACAATTCAACATTTTCCACACCAGCATATTGGTTGAAGAGCTAGTTCAGCTCATCGTCTTCGACGCCCTCACTAACGTCTTGGTCGTTCTCCTCGCCTGCTTCAGATGGCTCGATTTGTGTGTTGTGCGGCCTTCGTCGTCGTCTGCGTCCACGTTGACCACCTCAACGCATACTGCGTCCACGCCATGATTGGACGGCACCGTTGGCTCCTGAAGCTTTGCCAACATAGCTTGGTGCTGTTTTCGAAGTAGGCTCGTGACTCGTGAGAATTTGGATCTTGCATAATGATGTTGATATAAAGTTGTTGCTCCATCAAGTCGGCCTTCCTTTCAGACGACACAACTTAGCGCAGGTGTTCTTCTGCCGATTTGACCATGTTGCCGCTTTCCTTGGTCTTCCATTGGTCACGCTCAACTTGGGCTGCTGATTTCGCTGCGTTCCGGCCTTCACGTCGCATTTTGACCACTTCATCGGCCTTGCGCTTTTCTCACTTCTTGTTAATGGGCAGCAGCTTTGCCACCCATATGGGTTTGCCGCGCAGCACTTCCCACGCAACCTTGTAACTCGAACGAATGCTTGCATCTCTCCGCGCAGATCTTCAGGGCGCCACTCTACATCTCAGGTGTCAATTCAGAGCGCACCTTGCCCTTCAGCTTGCTGAGAATGCCCTCAAACTTGGCCATTTCCGTCAGAATCTTCTTCCATCTTCCCATGACCGCTGAATTAGTGCGGTCGTTGACGTCTTCGGCACTTTTATCCTCATGCCTGTGCTTGTACAGTCGACCAGCGAAAGGTGCACGCTTCTGTCCGACACTACGGATTGAGTGCTCCGATGTCTGGAGCCACGACCGTCATAGCTGCAGCGTTTTCTATTCGGTTCCTTCTCCATTTTGCCGTTCCTTTGTGCACTGTGCCTACGTCGGAGTGACTCTTGGCAGGTTTTTAGTTTTGGTTCACAGGCCAAGTAGCACGCCTAACTTCCAGAGTGAAAAGATCGTGGGTCTATTTTGAGGCGTTGGCGCCAAAACAGGAGACGTCGTGAGGTGCCAAAACGCTTTCACCCGAGTCTTTTGGCGTTGAGGCCACTGGCGGTGATGCTTTAATAAAGATAGATACCCCTAGAGGAATTCGCCCCGTGAGAAAATTCAGGTCGTGTGTAGTGTGTTAGTTTATCTTGTTTCCATGGTGAAACAAAACGACTGCTGTAGTTTTGTACTCTCCAAGGCGTCTATGAAGCAGCAACGCGTACACACCACGTTGGCATAGAGATAAATCATAAGATATTTTTTTTTTTATTTTAAAGCTCAAATCCGTAGGAGTTCTCACCGTTGAGCTATTAGTACATGTCGCTTGAGGTCCGTTATGGTGTTTATCCCGGGGCTGATTGATGAGAGCCTGTAGTTTAATCGTAAAACGCACATATTAAACATATACACTGAAACAGATGCTAGAACAAACCAGATTGGTCTAGTTCTTTCTAAAAAATCTTCTAGAGCCTGAAGTTGAAGTCTAAGCGGCTGGTCTGCTACATAGACACGCACAAAACAGAAATACAGCGTGTGACTCTCTAGACTATCCACCCTAAGCACTAAATAAATAAATCTCATTCCACAACTTACTCCTTCGGGCTCAAATCATCCTCTTCACGTTATCAGCACTGAGTCTCGCCGCCGAGCTCAGCCGCCGACCGAAGACTCTCGACTCGC
>JAADVW010000692.1:0-17749 GCA_023335875.1 Elongisporangium prolatum | reverse complement strand
TTTGTCGAGTTGGCGCTTGAACGCCTGTATAATGCCAGCATCTTGAGGCTGGAGATGAGCAGTGATGTTAGGCGGTAGGAACTGAAGCGTAACGTGGAGATACATATCTGTGATGCGGTGCGGTGAGGCATTGTCGAGGAGAAGGAGGACGCGTCGGCTTTCGTTTGCCGTTCGCTTGTTGATGAGAGCGAGCCAGCTGCGGAAGAGCTCCGTAGTCATCCAGCCTTTGGCTGTATTGGTGTAGTCAACACCGAGCTCAACAGCCGTCTGCTTCTTGAAACACCGTGGCTTGCACGCCGGCCCAACAAACAGTAGTGGTGTCCGACTGGAGCAGTCAGCGTTCGTGGTTATTGCCACAGTGAGCCGTTTCTTGATTTTCTTGCGCCCCGCCATTTTCCCTTTGGTGACCGAGGTTACAGGCATCATGCAGTAGTAGAACGCAGACTCATCCATATGAAATATGTCTCGCTGGTTGCATTTACTGGTTATTACCCGCAACGTCTCTCTTCCCTCTCTGACGGCAACCGGAGATGCAGACGAAGCTTCTCCGTGGAGGCGACGAGTCTCCAGTCCATGGCGCTTCTGTAGCCTCTGCATCCAGCCATAGGAGAAGATCAGGTATTCAAGCTTGTCGTCCGGAACGTATGCTGCATCGGAGACGAGGGCACGGCGAATTTTTTCGGCCTTCGCGCGTTTCGTAGCCCACGTCACGACTGCCATCTGCAGCCGCTCGCACTTGCCGATCTACTCCACGAGCGCTTGTTCATGTGTGGGGGCGTAGGGAGCGTGACTAGCCTTGCGCAGAGGGCTGACCGAGACTTCACCCTCGGTCACTGGCCGCCTGAATAGCATCAGTAGCGTAGCGGGCGAGGGATCCTTGGGCAGATGGAACTTCTCGCCGACCCACTTGCAGAGTGCGCGCAAAGACAGCTCAGGATTGTCGTTGTGCTGCTTGCACAGCGCTAACTTCTGCTCCGCAGTCAGCCTCACACGGGTTGTATGTTGTGGTTGCGCTTGCACACTGTGATCTGCGCGCCAGTCAGTTTAGCCAAATGTACAATAAAACGAATTTGACAGGGGCGATCTGTTTTGGCAGGGAATAATTTATTGGTGGTGTTCAGGTCGTGGACTGTATAAATCAACTTGCGTCAGAGCATCTCCACCGGTACACGGTTAATCGGCACGGTAAACAGGCCTTTACCGTGAAAAATACAAGTACCGGTTTTGTATGGAACCGATCTCCCACCGGTACACGGTATCGTGCTTCTCGCTGACTGAAGAAAATACAACAACAGCGACGCAACGTTATCATCCAAGCCGCTGATGAGTACTTCCATCTCCGCCGAGATGCGCTAGGCAAGGAGGGGCCATCGCCACATCAAGAAATCACGCCTTCAGAGAGCCACGGCCGGCACACTTGGATCTCCTCCTCTGGCATGAAGTTCGTCCCCTTAACTCTGCTCATCGTTCGCCGCTCAATGGTTCCTCTCGTTTCTCTTTGCTCACGGCGATTGAAGTTTCTCTTCCGCAGATCAGTTACGAGAGTTCGGAATATCTCATCCTAGCTGAAAAACATCTGATCCAGATCCTTTGATGTTGGCACGGTTCAATATTATTTTTAGGCTGCGCAAGTGAAGACCACGCGCAGATCGAGAAAGTACGTGGCGCCTGTTTCCTTATTCCTAACTTTGGTTTGATAAAGGCTCATTCGCCAATTTGCGTCGTGGTGCGCAAGTGAAGACCAAGCGCAGATCGAGAGGCTCCGTTCTGTCTGGGGAGATGGCCATCCAGACCATGGCCACGCGATGTGATATATTATAATTATTATAGGCGTTCGTATTAACAAATTACACTAAAAAGATCGTGCGGTACAGTTCAAAGAACAGGTTGGTAGCCACTTTTCAAATTTAAATTTATATTTAACCTTAAGCGTTGATTAAACAGTAAGAATTGAGGGTGCAACGAGCTGGTGCTAGTAGGAACGAAGGTTTTCGCGCGTTTTGCGTTGATTCCACGGTATCGTATCCGGGTTGCATTTTTCATGTGTCTTCTTTTAGATTTTCATGATATTTATATGCGTAATGCTCTACTCACAAATCTAGATTAACGTAAACAATTTAATTAGTCTGCAATCCATCACTCCAGATATGATCTCCATCAGCACTTGCTAAGTCGTCAACATAATAAAATTTGTCTCATAGACTGTGCGGGTGCCGGAGGTGCAGAACAACTTCCGCCAGTGTCAACGTCAGTATAGCAATTGACACGAGAATTCGTCTCTATTCCAGCCGTTTCGAGATCTTTCATTATGGTTTGGTCAGTAACGAAATCACAACACTGTGTAATCCATCCTGCAATATCTAGACGCTTTTTGGGTATTATATTGAAGGTATTGACACGTAGTTTAGATCTCAAGGCTTTAAATTCAAGTCCTGCATCACCTTGAGCTCAAACTTTTATAAAGTGCCCTATAAACCGTTTTACACGAAGCACCTTGCTGATTTTGTACGAATCCTGCTTTTTGGGAGCTAACCTTTGACGTCAGACTTTCTCTAGCCACATACAATCCATTCTTAAAAAGCATCTTAAGAAGTATCACATTGATATCTTCGACTTACTCGAACACTTCCTTGGTCTAGAGCCCCGAAAAATCATCTCGTGATAATTTTCACGACTTGAGAAATACTTGTTAAGAAACGCTATAGAAAGATCTGAGTTTCACCATGCATTTGAATTACCGTAGATCTGACACTGATTGTTGATCTTCAATTTCGCAACATCTTTCCACAGACGCACGCCGAATCTATGCCGACACTGGTATTTTGTTGTTGTTGTGAAATAGTCTTGGCTAGTCAGCACTTAAACAATTCCCAGTTATTGCCCTCTGAATCGGCTAGAAGTATAGCCATAGCGCATTCTTTTCCTTTGCCAGAGCATTTGACCCAGACAGTTTTCTCGTGATTTTTTGGCGGGGGATATACGAAAAAACACAGACAGGCACCATTTAAGAGCATTAGAGTATGTTTGAATTAAGAATGATGAGCGCTTGCTCACCAGTTTGATCTGCATCAAACATTTGCTTTATAATGTCTCCCGAGATAATTCGGCGGAACTCTGCAGTAAACTCTGCCTAGCAGCAATGCGTCGTCCGGCATCGTCTGGTCATGGCGAGTACGTGCTCAGATCGATAAGCGGTGCCGCCTGAGAAACTTGGTTCTTCACGAATCAGATGCTGTAAACACATCTTGGCTTATGATGGCATCCTAAGCCACATCAGGAGCCTTGCGTCAAAGCATTGTGGCTGATATTGGGCCCCCTCGCATCGAAATGTGTTGATCCATACAACGACGTTATTTTCGGGCCCTACCGGTAGAATTGTGGATTTCGCAAATTCTGGATATGACCACAACCAGAGTCGCAAATTTCGCGAAAGGCTACAGCCGAGTTGACCCACTTGCCGACTTGTTTCTTTTTCTTTCCATTCGCCTCGCGGTTCAGAGAGGGGTAGAAGAAGATGAAGACTATGGCTATCAGCGACGTAGCTATTGACCGCGTCCTTTTGATTAGTAGTCAACAAAAGCGAGCACATACTGCTTGTGCTTTCTGCCAGTTCCATTCGGTGTCTTCATTGACTCCTCAGTATGGCCACAAAATGAGCGTGTCATGGGCGACTCGCAACTCTCGTACAGTCGCACACGCTAACCACCGTCTATTGGTGGTTACATTCGCTCTACGCTTTATATTCCAAGCTGCCGCACTCTTGGCGGCTTCCCCCAGGGCAGCAGACAGCTCACTGTCACCTCATCCATGCGCACAAGGGTCACATCCTCAGCTCTGCATAGAGTCGGCTTCATTGCACGACTGACCAATGTCTCTTGCCGGTCAATAAACATCAGTCCTCACGATCATGGCTATCCGATGTCTTTTGCCAGTTGGTTCGCACGGCTCATCAAATGTCTTTTGCCGACCAGTCGGACATCAATCCTCCTCATCATGGCTCACCAAATGTCTTTTGCCAATCAGGATACACGGCTCATCAAATGTCTTTTGCCGGTTGGTCGGACATCACGCCTCACTCGCACTCTTCTGCGTTTCATCCTCTTCGGGTGAGGTTACCTCAGTACTCACACCCCATAACTGCTTATTCTGCTGGAGGTCAAGCCACAAGGCCACTTCATCGCAATTGCCAGACCGGCACATAATCTCGATCTGAAACTCGTACTGTCCAATATGGTTTCGTTAGCGCCTCCTACGCGTCTCAACGAACGTTGTGCCTGATGGCATTTGCATAATAGGCGACTCATAGAATATCAGGCCAACTGGTCAGTCCATACTGTCAATCAGGGCGTCAGCCCATTGCTTTTCATGGTCTTGCTGCCGTTCACCAGCTCGCTCACGTTCGTTTGGCAGCTCATTGTCAATTTCAATGGCGCGTTTCCTCTTCGCGTGGCATCCAGCGTATCAGCTTCTTGTCCAGCAGCAGCGGCCTGCAGCCGATCATTCATATTCTCTCGTCGTCCGTCTAACGGCGGTACATCCCGGTTCATCTAAATCCTGGAGGCAACAAGGCTGCCAAGGATGATGCGAAGACCACCGCGATTATGGAAACGACGTACAAGCGGATTGCATCAGCGACTGTCCAGACCGCTCATGCCGGTGCCAAGCACGTGACATTGATGGATGAAGCCAACAACATGGCACTTTTCACCATTCTGTTGGGAAACTTGAACACTGAAGCGGAGCACTATTTCACGATGCGTCGTGCCATGGTGTTACGCGAAATGGAGAAAGATGCAGAAGCCCAACTGCTTAACACAGACGCTGCTGACGACATTCGTGCACTAGCGCCAACCAATCATGCTGACACTCGTGATGACGGCGATGACATTGTTGTAGTCGATAATGACGCGACGACCATAGAAACTTTCATTTATTAGACTGTATATCAAGAAGCGCATCATGCTGCTCCTGCAGCTTCCATAAATGTTCCATCAAATCGCGCCGCAGGGTCGTGTGTGCATTTGTGTTTCTATCCTAGCCATCTTCATCAATAGCTGATCGAATTCGATAGGCTCTCGTGCCGCTAACGGCACTGCAGTTAGATCGAAACCTCGATCGGGTTCCTCATCGAATAACTCTTCGTCTTCCACGATCATGTTGTGGAGAATGACGCGGGCTCGCCACGTTTCACACAGATGCTGATGACTCCATGACCTTGTAGGCACTGTGAGAATCACAAAGCGGTCTTAAAGGACTCCGAAACAACGCTCGACGTCCTTTCGCACAGATTCTTGCTTTTTTTGCATACCACATCTCCTTGTCTGTAGATGAGTTTGCGATGTTTTGACGAACACGGACCAGCGAGGGTATATGCCATCACACAGCAAGTAGCACGTCGAATTATCATGGCCATCGACAGTGAAGTGATGGGCGGGTGAATGGCCTTGAAGCCATTTGACGATGAGTGGCGAGCGGTCAATGATGGTAATGTCATTATTAGATCCAGCCGTACCAATATAAGAATGCCAAATCCACAAGTCGCTGGTGGCCACAGCTTCCATGGCGATCGATGCGGTTCCACTGCGATCTTGGAACATGCCGCGCCACGCAGTTGGGCAATTCTTCCACTTCCGGTGTGTGCAGTCGAGTGAGTCGAACATGCCTGGAAACCCGCGCTGCTCGTCGATGCGTGTGTGGCGTTCAATATCAGCCGCAGTTGGCTGGCGGAGGTAATCGTCTCCAAACTTACTTATGATGGCCTTTGCAAGCCGCACAGCACTTTCTTGAGCTGTGGCTTCACCAATATGGATGTATTCATCGACAGCGTCCGCAGCGATGCCATAGCAGTACATCCAGACAGTTGCTGTCACCTTCTGATGTGGCGACAAGCCGACCTTCCAGTGGCATCGGGCTTCTTTACGAAGTAGCGATCGCGTGCGAGAATGCAAGACCCGATCAAATACTCGGCGTGACATCCGAAAGCGACGGCGAAAGGAATGGGCTGGATGGATTGGAATCGGCGACAAGTAGTCTTCCATGAGACGAGCATGGCCAGCGGCGTGGTCACGTCCGATATTTGGACGTCTGCCAGGCCGCGATCCGCCTCGTTTCTTCTTCTTCTTCTGGGCCCGTTGGTCCATAGAGATCATGTCAGCTGATACTCATAGCACAAGCAGATCCTCCCTTTCGTCTTCATCGCGCTTAGCGTGCTGCTGAAGTAGTCGATTGATGATGGCTTGTGCGTCGCCCGCAACTGCCTGGTGCATTACTTGGATAATTTATAAATCCTGCTATCAACAAATTTTAAACGTTTATTAGTAAAAAGAGGTCAACCCTACTAGGAGGCAGCAAATTAATCACTAAAATTTAGGTCACAGCAGCCTATTCGTTAGGGTGCCTGCCATTGATGTGGCAGTCGAGGTTTCAAATCCCTCCGTGGCTGTATGGAAAGTGAAGTCAGGCTTGGTGCCAGAGTTCCAAGAGCGTTAGGTGCACCTACTGAACGTCCCCTCCATACCTCCATGTATAAATATGTGTATTAGCTAGAGAATATATGGCTCGGCAGAAACCACAGTAGTGCTGTCACTGGCCTTTGCCTCATCATGTATGTGATGCTAGTCTCGCGGCTCTTTGTTCTTCTGCGCTTTGGAGGGACTGCTTTTTTCCTTACTTTCTGTGCCTCAATAGCTGTCATTAATTCTAAAAGCTCCCGAGTTAATAGCTTTCCCGCCACTGTAGTAGTTGTTCGCTTCCGGTCCGTCTTAGCTTTTGGTGGGGGTAGAACCAGCAACTCCTCCTGCACAGTATCTTTAATTTTCAGCCATGCCGCTAGTCGTGTTTCCTTTGGTGTGCCAAACGAATTGTGCGAGTTGGCTACCGTGTCCAATTAAAAAGAGGAGGTTCGTGTGCACCACATGAAATTTTGTTTTGGCCAGTCATATCACGTAATAATGAATACTGTCGTGTGAGCGGTCAAAATGGAACTTTACTAAACTGCTCCTGATTCTACTAAATTGGCCATTACCTTACACCAGCTTTTACCTGCGAGGAATGGGTCATACCGGTAATTGTATGACGTTTCATCTGGGAAAACTGGTAGCTCAACCCTAACGAAGAGTGTAGGTCATGCAATTAATATATTAAGTAGCTGACTACTAGTAGATACAAGACCATCTACTCGGTTCTTTCACTCGTTCCTTGGCTCATTTCGTTTGATTTGATCACGCGTCACTGCTGCTGATTGCTGGCGAGGCCAAAGGCGACGCGATCGCGTGGAAACTCGAACTCTTGCCTGCATCCACAGGCATGCCGACGACGCTGACCACAACGATCTCGTCCTTGTCTGACATCATCATGCCTTTAGTCGGTCTGTACTCGATGTAGAGCCCCACTTGGATGCATCCAAAGATGACACAGACGAGAGTGGGCACCATGATGAAGTAATCGTCGATCAGTTTCGCATACGTGAACCAGAGACAGTTGTTGAGCGTGGCCATGGCGCACATGCCGATAGGGATCGTGGCCGCCGACTTGGTGCGCAGCACGCGGCGCAGCTTGGCCAGCGGCGAGATATAAAACATTAGCGTAGTGGCGACCACGATGTAGCCGTACACATCGGCCATGTTGGCAGTCGACTGGTTCGTGACGCCTGCCCAGCCCAGCAAGGCGTACAGCACGAAGGGCGCCGTGATAGAGACCCCGATGACGAGCTTCTTGATTGCTCTAGCCCGATCGCGCGTCGAGAGGATGAACATGGTCGAGTAGAAAAGACCGAGCGTCGAGTTAATGCTGGAAGTGGTCGCCAGGGGAAAGACGTCGTCTGAGAACAAGCCGTAGATCAACCTTAGAGAGCGACAGAGAGGCTGGTGAGACAGAGTAGAGATGGAAACGAGACGGTTGTTGGACGTACCAAAGCATGTAGTTGCCGAACATCACTATCATGGGCAGGATCTGGTACTCGCCAGTGTCCTGCGCCTTGTAGCGCTGGATGGTACTCGGGATTTGACTCGTCGTCATTGAGAGAGTGGATATGGTAGTGAGGACTCTGAATACATCGACTGCAGTCATAGTTTTGCTTTTGAAGAGCAGAGTGCGAGAAAGCGGATTAGCAAATGAGAGAAAGACGTCATGACGTCCTGCTCACGGCCATTGCAACGTTAGAATCACCTGATTGGCCACAACACTGTTATTTTGCCAAGCTCCCAAGCGAAATTTTTGTACACGAGAAGGAAATGAACGGTTCAGGAGCGCTTCTGTGAATCTTCTCGGCCTGGCCCAAAGGTGGCCCGGTGATTGGCAATCGGACAGGTCACTGTCACATGAGAAGTGTACACTAATCAGGTTTGGGTCACAATGGGCCAGGAAAGGGATCTGTGATGAGAAGAGGTACTCCAACTAAACATTTACCAACGTTATGGCAACCACTCGTGGACGCGTCGTTGTTCTCGATATCTTTGTATGAAATGCCGATAATCTCGCGGCCTTCAATCTGACCCAGATATGCCGTCATCAAGTACAGTGATCGATTGGCTTGACATGGGCCAAACCAGCTTCGAGTCTGGTCGTAAACAAACCTGCAGACCACAAGAGGTCAACTTCAGGCGCATCTCCTTCGAGATCGTTTCTCTGGGCTCTGGGCCTGGCCCAAAGGTGGCCCACCGGATGATTAGATGATCATTCTTTCAAGTGACCATTACCGGAATTAAAAGACCACTGTACTACATGGTACATCATCGCTCTCGCTGAGGGTGTCTAGGGGTACTCTAGATGCTCTTAAATGCCAAGGAAGAGCGGACGATGTGACATAAAGGATACACTCCGTCCGCTAGGGTACGGGCAGAGGTGCAGCAAATGCAAGTGATCAACTAAAGCACTGAAAGCATTGTGACTCTAACATTGCTAAGGCTTCGTTCGCATAGTAAAACTCCATCTTCTCCGCCAACGACATGCCCTCGGACCAAAAGTCTTGAAAGTCGTCTTCCTCTGGCTTGATCCACTGTTTCTCGATTGCTTGTTTTCGGGCTAATCGGGCCTGCAGGTTCAAACAACGCTTGTACGGACGCTCAACAGACCGGAAACGAAGTGCCCGACCTTCAAGATCACCAAAAGTTGTCTGGATGTCATAGACTGTGCCGGGTGCAAGTCTTGGACCTCGCGACCTCCAGTTTTTCGGTAAAACGCTTGACCTTGAAGAAGTATCGCACGCTGCGTTTTGTCTAATTTTCCAAACAGTCGCTGCGCACTCCAGCTCCACCTCATCCATGTTCCTCCTCACCAGAAAGTTCGAGACTGAGAGAAACAAGAGAATGAGAAAAAGCAGCAAATTCAATACCCTCCTCAAATCGATCGTGTCATTGACGTCATTCTTATCACCATCGACACAAACAGCATTTTTCAATACTGGGAGGTGCCTCTCTCGCAGTGTCCCTCTGAAACTTGATGTGCTCAATAGTGAAATACCTCATTTAGTGACTAAATGCATTAGAGACACCTTAGAATACGAATCAACCACTTCCGAGTATATATATATATATACCAACAAAAAATAAAAACCAGTATTAACAAAAAATGGTCAAGAGATACTCAGATATTAAAATCGGATGAGTCACCATGAGTCACCACCTTCCACTCAATGACAGCCGACTACAGTAACTCTAGATGAAAGAGTCACCATGAGTCACTGAGTCACCACTTTTTGCAACTTCCTCCCACTTATTTATAGTCACTACTATATCATGTATGTCCTCTATCATACTATACCTTCTTATAAGTATAAATATATTGGAGATTGATAAAAGTGGTGACTCAGGTGACTCAGTGAAATAGAGATCGTTCTTCAATGACTTAGAGAATGAATAGACATCGAAATGAAATACGCCGATGAGTCACCATAGTGGTGACTCAGTCGTGACTCATGGTGACTCATGGTGATTCACTCGAAATCGGCATCTAGAGCAGCACTCGAACGTCAATCCGATAAATGTGCGGGGATTCTCCCTGAGTGTGACATCATAAAAAAAAGATGATCTTAAGCGAAGAAAATGATGAATATAAAAACATAACCTTAGTCATATAAAATGTGTAAGCTTTTTTATCAGGAGCAACGGGGAGCAGTGTAAGCTTGCTCGCAATAAAGAACGATGCGCCAAGCATCCAATTATTATCGATCAGAAAATTATTGTCGTGGAGAGTAATATAGTTAAAGAAATGCCACCACGAGTCAATGCCCCAGTCGTCGCTGAGGTTGTTGATACACCAGCACCATCGGTGATCGAGCCCGTCGAGGCCTCGAATGTCGAAGTAAGCAAAGTTCCAGAACTGGATGAATTGAATGTTGAACCGGTTGTCACGGATAGCGCGGTATATGGGGAGGAATATAATTCAGATTCGGAAAAATTATATAATTCGGACGACGAATATGATTCCGACAATGAAGATGAGGTCATTCCAGTGATGACGAAGTTGGGTTCGCCACAATGTGGCTCTGAGCCAACCCAAGCAGTGGAGATGATTCCAATTACGGATTCAACAGACAAGCAGTTGAGTCTGCCTTAGATGCCTGAGGTGCATGATGACTCATGGATGTACGAATCATCGGACGGCTATAGCAGCGATGATGACAGCATTGTCTGGGATGAATCTCATAATCAAATCCTGGACGAGTCGTACTTGGATGAATTTGAGAGCGCGAGACAAGCGGTAGCGTATGCGAAATATGAGGTGGCAGCTGAGGAAGAAGTAACTTCAGCACCAATTACGCCGACCAAGAAACAGTTACGATTATGGGTGTTTCTTATTCTTGCGGCAAATATCATGAGAATCAAGATCGAGCAGAGGCTGAGAAGCTGGTGCTTGATATGCAACAAATAGAATGCTTGAGAAAGTTCGTTGATGACGAAACCAGAAACGATACCAAAGTAAAGACTTGGATCACGAACGTCAACGTCAATCTAAGATAATTGACGAGTTCGAACGCAAAATGAAGGAGCCTGAGTCAATGCATAGTGTCAAGCCGAAAGCCAAGCCTGAAGCTAACCCAGTTAAATACACCAAAGAGATCACCGACGAGAATGAGATTAAAACGATCATCTTGAAGAAAATTATTGATGACATGATGCTTCTGGACAAGGATTTAATTCGGGAGAGCAACAAGGTCGATCTGTATGATTTATCCTCGCTGCGTAATGTGAACATTGATGTATCCAAACTCGCATTGCTGATCCGACAAACCCTTGTGCGAACAGATAACAACGGCTTACCAATGTGGTATGGAAAGAATAATACAAAACTTCGTTTCGGCGAGGAAGAAGTGGATGCAATTGAGTTCAGTCCAGTTGGAAAAGTCTTTCAAACTTACAAAATGGCCATTTCTTACAAATATAGCCCTAAGTTCAAGCCAGTAGTTGCCCAACTCAAAATGAGTGTCATTCTCGACGCTGTCACGCATTTGGTGAATCATAAATCTGCTGATGTTCATCCATATGGTCCATTTGACGCTCACAAGAATGATCCTCGTGTATTCAATCTATTCAGTGGGTTTCCTCATGTGTATGATCCTGAGTATGTAATCAATCAAAAGCGAGTTGATGTGTGGCTCGATCATATCAAATATGTACTGTCTGATAGTAGTGATGCTGTGTATCAGTTCTTTGTGAAGTACTTCGCTCATCTGATTCAGAAGCCGCATGTGAAAACGAAGATGGTTCCTCTCATCAAAGGCACGCAAGGATGTGGCAAGAATTCTTCGTTTGATATATTTCATCGTTTTGTGATTGGCCCTCTGAGTAGTCTTGTGTGTCCGTCGATGGAGCGCATTACTGCTCGATTTAACAGTATTCGACAGAGCAAGCTATCAATTGTACTAGACGAAGCCTTTGACTCAAACAATCGCTCTATGAACAATCAAATGAAGAGTTATATCACCGACGATCGTACGCAGATTGAACGCAAGGGTCTAGAAACAATTGAAGTCAATGACTACGCAAAATATGTGATCTTGATAAACAATGACTTTGGCTCAATCATCGAAGACAATGATCGTCGATACATGTGTCTCGTCGCCAGTGAAAGCCGTGTCGGTGATGAAAGATATTTTGATATCTATTTCGATACTCTTGCCAATCTCGATGCGGGTCGTGACATTTTTCACTACCTCGCGCGTGTTGATTTGACAAGATTCAAGCCACAAGCGTTCCCTCTCACAAAGTATAAGAAGGAACTCAAGTCAAAGCAAACCAACGACGTCGTGAAGTGGCTCCTCAGTATGCATGAGAGACTTAGCGATGAAGAAGATGACGAAATCAAAGAAGCATCGACGTCTGAGAGGTATGGCAAATACTGGAGATGGGCTGAAACGAGCGGAGAGTCCCGGATCATGTCTCTCAATGTATTTAGTGGATTGTTGAAGAATGAAGGGATAGACACCGAAGCAAAGAATATTGTTGATTGTGGCAAGCACTTGAAGTTCCGGTATCGAACCATTTAGCGACAGATTTTGGAAGTACTGTTAGCGCGGTACATTGAATAGAAGAATCACTTTTTTTAACTTGTGCAAAGACAAAAAAATATTGAGCTGATGCTCAGACTTCGGGCTGACGCCTGCGGCTTTACCCCTTGTACTCAGATTTACTGAGCTTCCGCCCATCTCATATGCTTTTTGGATATAAAGTGATATGTTGTGCCTCTAAGCTGGTATTGACTACCATATTTGCACGTAACCTTTTCGACGAGCCTCTCTTTATGAAGCTCGTTGTACCGTTAATTTTTTCATTAAGCATTACTTAAATTGGCTTCCCAATATTTTTTTTGTATTCACTTTTTGCCTTTGCCTTTTCACTAGGGCAAATGGAGGAATCCTTGTTAACGCAAGTTTTCTTAAATTCGTTGATCCATAAAGTCTCGTAAGCAAGCAGCTGAGATCTATCGGCAACGTCATACTGCTTAATCAGCATAATTTTAAATTCGTAAGGACCATATTTTTGAAAATATGGATAGATTGTGATTTCGCTCGTTGATTTTCCTTCAACCCATGCATCAAGCTATTGATACAAATGCATTGGCTGCGTGGACTTCATCGAGGACGCGTCACTGCCGCTATACAATGAGGATAATGTAGCAGTCAGTGCCGCGACAAAGGAGAGACGCTCGTATAATGGCATACCTTCGTCCAGGTTGAGACGGAAGTCCCAGTTCACGAGCTCACGTACCTTGGCGTCCAGCTCTTTGTCGCTTAGTTGCGCCAGCTCTGTCAACAGACGCAGCATGACACGAGTGGTCATGCATACACAGCTTAACAGTATAGTGCGCTCGTACCATGCACCTCTCGCTGTGCGTTGGCAGAGTGATGTACACTCTGGTGCAGCAGGAAGTCATGCAGCAACTCCAACTCCTTAGTCAGCGGCACTGTCGGCGCAATCGTCTGCATACAACCGCCCACTCAAATCTCTGTCGTCATATTGGGGCAGCCAATGTACACACCGGAGGGAACAAACGACGCGCATCTGCTCAATCCATACAGCAATACAGTCATCTGTCCACACAGTCAGCCAGTCCACTGCAGCCACACACACACACACCTGGTCCGTTCTCTGCAGTGCGCAACGTCTGCCGCTGTGTAGTGCTCATGGAAGCACGCTGTTCTTTCGCTGCTTGGGCGACCTCAGTGTTCAAGCGACCTTCGTGCAACCTGCAGCTACGCATCGCCATGGCTCTTATTCGGTCGTGTGTTGCATGGAGTGAGTGATGCTGCTGCGCCGGTCGTCGTCCACTGGGCTCGCGTGGCTACGACAGCCACTGTCCGCAAGGCGTACGTTCCTGTCCTTCGCGTCGCCCTCGCGGTCGCTGGTCAAATCGCACACGGAGACCAAGGTCGTGCCGTTCTCCTGCGAGGAGATGTTTGATGTCGTGGCCGATGTCGACCGGTACCATGAGTTCTTGCCCTTCTGCGTCGAGTCCCGCGTGCTGCGGCGCGCCAACGACAACGTCATGGACGCCGCGCTGCGTGTGGGCTTCCACGTGTTCACTGAGGCCTACACGTCACGCGTGATCATGAACAGGTGAAATGCTGCCGCAAATCAGGCAAATGCACTTGCTTCAGTTAAAAATGACTACCGTGGTTTGCATGGCCGTCGTAGACCCAACAAGATCGCCATCAAGTCCATCGAGTCGCCCACGTTCAAGCGCATTGAGAGGTGATTGCATTGCTGCCGTTTGCGCACGCGATGCTGATTTGATGCGTGTTTGCCTTAGTGAGTGGATGTTCAAGCCACTGAGCAAGCCCAATACCTGCGAAGTGCACTTCAAAGTCACATTTGAAGTGGCCTCATTCCTGCATGCGAACGCCATCCAGTTGTTCTTCGACGACGTGGCGCTCACACAGCTCAATGCATTTGTCGGCCGAACCAAGAAGCTCCAGCAGCTGCGAGCGAGACAAGTGCCACCTCAGCAATCAGTAGTAGCCGCATCGAATGCTCCCGCTTCTCCTCGAAGTCCTGTAGACGCAGCCTCCAGCACGCCACCGCCGCAGGAACACAGCACCCAAGCTGCATCACTATCGGACGATTTCTCGATCCCTGGCGCGAGCCTCGAGAGAATCAACAACTACAATGCGTCTGCAGCTGAGGTCGCCTCCAACAAAATCAAGCAGAGCATGCGCACACAGGATTTTGAAGAGATAAAGGCCGTGTTTGACCAATACGCAGTAGACGACGGTACCAAGATGTACTTTGCTGGGTTCAGCAAGGCCTGTCGGCAGTTGGCTGTCGAGTACGACGACTTCCGGGACATCAGTGCGAGCTCGACGCTCGCAGGAACGATTTTCTCGAGTCTCGAGGTCAGCGGTACGCAGAAGGACTGGCTAAACATGGACGAATTCGTCGTGGGTGTGTACTTGATGACCAAGGGAACCGTCGAAGAGAAGGCGCGTAGTCTGTTTCTGGTCATCGATACCTCGCAGGACGGCAAGATCAGCCGTGAAGAACTCACAAACGCCATGCAGCGCCGCATTCACACTGTCAAGCGCATTTTCCCCAAGCTACTCACGGACCAAGTGGAGCTGCAGATGGAGAGTGACCAAGTGAAACAGCTCGAGCATTGCACTGACGAAGCCGTGTCCAGGGGGCTTGAGGCCATTGAATCGCTGATGAAGGACATTGAGAAGGAGATCCCGCTCGCTGTGAACCAGATCTTCTTAGAAGCCGATCTGGATCAGGACGATTTCATCACCGAAGACGAATGGTTATTCGCGTGGCACCTCCATCCGGAGTTTGTGGAGCTCATGACCATCGACGGCATGAAGAAGCTGGTTCAGTGGGCATCGGTCGTCAAGACGGAAGAAAGTGAGCACGACGACACACGATTAACGCACGTGGATTGATTTCAAGGCTTTAGCAGATGCCAATTTTTTAGTAGAAAACAAACTGACATTGGGACAAAACCTATTCAACATGCAGATATTGCGCTCGTCTGCTCCTGCTGATTCTTTGGATGTCTACGAGGTTTGCGCAACGAAGAGCGAGACTGGAGTCGGGCAGGCGGTCGTGTTTACGTACGTGATATTCCCGGCCTTGTCGTTAAAAGCGAATGCCACAATGGAGCTCGAGTCCTGATTCGCGGCAAGGACAAACGAGCGGAACGCGAGCAGACTGCGCGGGGTCGTGCCTCGAGTGGATTCGAATCCAACCACCGTGAGCTTTCCAGATGCAATTCGATACACCGTGATTATGTTAGCTCCACGAGTGGACGCAAATACGAACTTTCCGTCGCTTGAAAGTTGAATTGCTGCGGCTGAGGACGGAGTCTTGACGGTGTCGAATCCTGCCGGCAACGTCGAGACCACTTGTACTGGCTTGGAAGCGATCGGGTTGCTCTTCGTGGCGTCCAGCGTGTACACTGCGATGGTGCATGACAATTGGTTGATCACGTAGAGAAACTTTTGCTGTTGATCAATCGCCATCTGTCGAGGACCAGAGCCACTTGTTGTCGTGACTGTGGCGCTCGTGACAGGAACCAGAGTCTTGGCTTTCATGTTGATCCTGAACACCAGTACCCTGTCGGTGCCCAAATCGGCTGCGAATACGTATTTTGATCCAGGCAACCAGAGAGTGCTGTGCAGATGCGAGACAGACTGGTTGTATGCGTGCACGTCAGATGCTGGGGCCAAGGATCCATCCGCCTGGACCGGAAAGAGTGCGATACTGCCGCCGTTGTAGTTGGAAACGAGGACGAACTTGCGATCGGGACTGACAGAGACATGCGCTGGAGCTCCACCCTCACTTGCTTGCTGATTCAGCTTGTAGATCGAGCCATTGGAGCGCATACCCATGGCCACGACATAGCCCGTTGTGCCAGTCTTAGACGACGCGTCGCTGACTTCGTTCACAGCGTAGATGTACTGCCCCTGCGGTGAGCCCGTGTACGGGGTGCCGCTCACGAAGGACGGGTTAGTGCCGGCGTCGGTGGCCACGGATAGCTGCTTGAGCGAGCCTGCATTTGTATCGAACAAGAAGGAGTACACGCCTTTGCCTTTGCCATCCACCCAGCCTTCATCTCGGGTGTACGTGCCTACATACAGCACCACCGTGTTGCTGACTGCAGCTTGAATGGCGCTGGCACTCGCTGCCACGAGGCCGAGAAGCAGAAGCAGGCGAGTCATACTCTTGAGATGAGATATTTGCGAATGAAAAGCAAGACGATCGTCATTGGGAATCACGTCTGACTATCTTACCACAGAGCGTGCAACGTGGATTGTCCAGCGTCGAGTCGTCGAATTGAACTTTACGCACTTATTACAGTCCGCTACCAGAATACTAAACACCACCGATAAATTATCCCTGCCAAAACAGATCGCCCCCTGTCAAATTCGTTTTACTGTACATTTGGCTAAACTGACTGGCGCGCAGATCAAGGTGTGCAAGCGCAACCACAACATGCAAGCACCGACAACCCGGTGAGGCTGACTGCGGAGCAGAAGTTAGCGCTGTGCAAGCAGCACGACGACAATCCTGAGCTGTCTCTGCGCGCACTCTGCAAGTGGGTCGGCGAGAAGTTCCATCTGCCCAAGGATCCCTCGCCCGCTACGCTGCTGATGCTCTTCTGGCGGCCAGTGACCGAGGATGAAGTCTCGGTCAGCCCTCTGCGCAAGGCTGGTCACGCTCCCTACGCCCATACACTTGAACAACCGCTCGTGGAGTGGATCGGCAAGTGCGAGCGGCTGCAGATACCAGTCGTGACGTGGGCTACGATACGCGCGAAGGCCGAACAAATCCGCCGTGCCCTCGTCTCCGATGCAGCATACGTGCCGGACGACAAGCTTGAAAGCCTGATCTTCTCCGATGGCTGGATGCAGAGACTACAGAAGCGCCATGGACTGAAGACTCGTCGCGTCCATGGGAAGCTGCGTCTGCATCTCCGGTTGCCATCAGAGAGGGAAGAGAGATGTTGCGGGTAATCACCAGTAAATACAACCAGCGATACATATTTAATATGGATGAGTCAGCATTCTACCACTGCATGATGCCTGTAACCTCGGTCACCAAAGGGAAAATGGCGGGGCGCAAGAAAATCAAGAAACGGCTCACCGTGGCAATAACCACGAACGCTGACGGCTCCAGTACGACACCACTACTGTTTGTTGGGTCGGCGTGCAAGCCGCGGTGTTTCAAGAAGCACACGGCTGTTGAGCTCGGTGTTGACTACACCAATACAGCCAAAGGCTGGATGACTACGGAGCTCTTCCGCAGCTGGCTCCCTC
>JAADVW010000691.1:0-17754 GCA_023335875.1 Elongisporangium prolatum | reverse complement strand
GATCACAAGACACTAAAGAAATGCGTTCGTGAAGGCGCAGTCTACAACTGGACCACAATTCCGAATCTGGACAAGTTCATGGACTCACTAGATGACTCAAGCGAGAAACCAAGACTATGCATCGGCAGTGCTCGTGTCTGACTGTGGTCATTTGTTTTTCAAACGGCCGACACGACCAGAATACTGTTCATTGGACTGCCAAACCAGCCACCAGTACATGACTCAGATGGATATACAGATCCAGTGGATTGCGGATGCCTCCATGGCCTCAACAATCAACTGCAGGTGAGCTTTGAACATAATTATCGTATTCAATAGAAGCCTTTATAGTCTTTGCGGCTTTGGTTGAAAACTCCTCATGCTGATACGTGGTACTGGAGCCAACAAAGCCAGCCAACAAAAGAGTTATTGTACTTCACGTGAATGATGTGGTGAGTAAGGTCGCTCCATTCGTGACGTACAGGATAGTCCTTACAGTGTGGCGAGTTTCACCACTCAAAAGAATATCAAATGAAATTTCTCTGTTTCATTGACCCAAGGAGGCAAAGAAACCGCGTCATGTTGGCGCACTTTCCGTCGTGGGCCAAATCTAACGCTCATTTGCATTAAAATTGCACCATCGCTTTGGTTGTGACCTATTGTAGCATCATCATGTGATGCAATGGCTTCATGCCTACGACATCTTCCAGTTTTCACTCCCATATCAATTGCAAACAATCGATGGTGACCTATCGGTTAACCTCAGCTTTATTATGGTGATGACAACTCTGGGAACTATTACCGCTGGCTGGTTTCCCAGTTCTTGGCTTGGTACACCGGAGCGGTCGACTTGGGGAGCGCAGGCTTGCCCAGGATAATATCAGCGGCCTTCTCGGCGATCATGATCGTAGGAGCGTTCAGGTTGCCACTGATAATGTTAGGCATGATGGACGCGTCCACAACGCGCAGGTTGTTAAGGCCGTGCACGCGCGTCTGAGGGTCCACGACGGTGTTGTCGCTCACGCCCATGCGGTTAGTGCAAGACGGGTGGTACGCACTCTCGGTGTTCTGGCGCACCCAGGCATCAATCTGTGCATCGGTCGTGATATCCTGGGCAGGCGAAATTGGGTTACCGCGAAGCTCGTCAAACGTTTGCTGCTCGAAGATCTCCTTCGTCAGTCGAACGGCTGCGCGAATGTCCACAACATCTTCCTTCGTGTCCAGGTAGTTGGGCTCGATGATCGGGTGGTCGCGGGGGTTGGCGCTGCGAAGCTTCAGAAACCCGCGGCTGGTAGCACGCATGGGCGAGCAGTGGGCCTGCATGGCGTGCACGGCGCCAGGCGTGAGCTGGCCAGTGAGCGCGCCAGGGAGGAAGTGATACTGCAAGTCAGGGTGCGACTTGCCAGGAGCACTGCGAATGAAACCACCCGATTCGAGATGCGCAGAAGCACCAGCACCAGTTTGCTTGAAAATCCACTCAAGGCCGATCTTCACCATGTTGTGCGGGTATTTCCTGTAATGGCAATCGATCGTTAGGAATAGGAAACGCGGTGCCTTCATGCAAACAAAGACTCACCAGGTGGCATTGTGCAGCGTGATGGGCTTGGTACATTCGTATTGGATGTACAGATCCAAGTGGTCCTCCATGTTCTGGCCCACAGCAGGGAGATCGTGCACCACAGGGATGCCGGCCTCCTTCAGATCCTTGGCGTTACCGACACCCGAGTGCATCAGCAAAGTGGGCGAGTTGATGGCACCACCAGACAAGATGATCTAATGCACACAACGCGATCGAGTGAGTCCATCACCCAGCTATCAACCACATAGTTATGGCTACATACCTCCTTTCCAGCGAGCACCTTGCCCACAGCCTTGGTCTTGTTGTTCTCAGTCTCAATGCCGACGGCGGTCTTGCCGTCAAACAGCACCTTGTTCACGAGCGTATCGGTCATGACGGTCAAGTTCTTGCGCGCCATCGCGGGGCGCAGATACGCACTGGCCGTGCTCCACCGCTTGCCCTTGTAGACCGTGGAGTCCATCCAGCCGAAGCCTTCCTGCTGGTAGCCGTTCATGTCTTCTGTGAATGGGTATCCGGCCTGGACACCGGCATCAATGAACTTCTTGAACAGAATCTGGTCCTTTTGCGTGCCGCGGGTGACGTGGAGCGGTCCGTCACCACCGCGGTAATCGTCAGCACCTAACTCGTGGTTCTGCGCTTTGCGGAAGTAGGGTAGGCAGTCGGCGTAGCTCCAACCTTCGGCGCCACTGTTGTGCCAGTCATCGTAGTCCTGTGCATGTCCTCGGATGTACACCATAGCGTTGAGCGAAGACGATCCGCCGAGCACGCGGCCTCGCGGCCAAGGCAGACGGCGATTGTCTAGGTTCTTCTGCGGCTCAGTGTAGTAGCACCAGTTGTACTTGTCGTCAGCGAGATTGTACGTCAGTGCAGCGGGCATGTGAATCTTCCAGGAGTCCCATTTGTTCACGTCGCTGGGACCGGTCTCCACAAGAAGCACCTTGTTGCCGGGGTTCTCGGTCAGACGGTTCGCGAGCACGCAGCCGGCCGAGCCACCGCCCACGATGACGTAGTCGTATTCAAGCGCATCGGCGTTCGTGCTGATGGCGCGAGGGGCGTTGGCGACGGAGCTGGAGGCCTTGCGGCGCAGCATGGCGGCCTGACGCAGCGAGTTACTGTGGCGATGGAGCATGATGACGGCAAATCCGGAAATGAGCCCAATAGAGGATCGAGCGGCGCTTTGGGTCGACTGGTACAACGTACCAGTACGGTTGATACGGTATCCACTATAAATAGTACGCGAGGAGCAAAGAAACAGACGGGCTAACCAGCTGCAGCTGAATAATGTGCGCCACTCCACTCCGTACACATTAGGGAGACATCCCGCCTTTCTGTTCTCAAGACGACGTCGAGAGAGCGCCTGCATGGCACCTGCTGCACATTTCGATATCTCCTCTCGCGAATTCAATACTCAGTTGTGAGAAGGGATATTTAGCCCAACCCATAGTATTCATTACGAGAACAGCAATACAGTTCCGCACTCATTTACTAATTTACAAACTGTACCAATTTAGCACTTTATCTAAATTAAGAAAGTTAGTGAGAAAATTACAGTAGCAATACAATGTAGGGGCTTTCCTTGAACAAATGTCGCAAACTGAAAGACGAAGTGGACCACATCGGCCTACACCCGCCATGCTACACCGTCCGCTGTATTATTCGCTAGCGTACAGGTTAGGGGAAGCGGACGCCTGCTCATCCAAGCGTCCACCAGCATTACGCCAGCGCGTCATCAAAACTCGGTTCGGAGAAAATGTGGCAAAAGCTGAACCGGTTGATTTTCTTCGTCTGAACGTGACGGTACTGAATCAGTTCGAGACAAACTCAATTACAGGCGCTTGACGGTCACCGCTCCAGCTCCAAAGTCCATGGCGGACACACCGCTGGCGGATGCGCTGCTGCCGGCGCACAAGCGGCGTGTTGGGCGCATCGAGAGTCTGCACGAGTTCCAGCAGCGTGCGCTCTCGTACGACAGTGACGAAAACAAGCTTCTGGCAAGCGAGGACGGCATATCTAGCATCGATGACGACGATGTTCACGTGCTCGACATCAACTCCTGGTACAAGGCTACTGGTGACGTGAGCGGAACTGGTGGTCGTCGTCGCCAGGCTCCGCAGAGATCTGGTTCCGTCAGCTCGCTCTTTGGCAGCTCCCAGCGGCATATCATGAGCAAGCGCGCATTCTACGGCCGACAAATCAAAGTGCTGAGCTTCTTGATCCTTCTGGGCGTCATTGGCGGCCCTCTCAACTACAGCATCCGCCTGTAAGCCACAAGATCTCGGTGACGTTATGTTTGAACCGTGGGATCTAACCATGCGTATTTTTGCGCCAATAGTCTTGCCCAGCGAATCCTGTCTCTTCGGAAGCGACTTATCAGTTACTCTGACTCGGAGATCGTACAGTTTGTCATTTGGGCAGCACACACGATCTTCTTCTCCCAGCTAGGCATATTATTCACTCGCCTGTCTCCAGTTGCTGCAGGTAATCCTGTCGACTCCTCCGTTGCGGTCATTGTTTGGCTGCTAACATGTGATCACTTAGGCTCTGGTATCTCCCAGATGAAGTCCATTCTCACAGGCATTGACCCACGCATGTACCTCCCAGGGTACTTTGACTTCAGTACGCTCGTGGCAAAGCTGTTTGGTCTGGCATGCTCAGTTGGTTCAGGGCTTATTGTAGGCACTGAGGGCTCCTATGTGCACATCATGTCCATTATCACGCACCACATTCTCAAGACAATGATGTACCAGGGCTTTGGAGCGCGGCAAAACGCGCGCATTCAGTTGCTCGCAGCAGCGTGTGCAGTTGGAGTGGCGTCGACATTCTCTTCTCCGATTGGTGGTGTTTTGTTTTCCATGGAGGTGACGTCCACGTATTATCTCATGTCCAACTATATGAAGGCATTCATCAGTTCCATCTCAGCAACCGCTATGCTGCACATCACTCTGAATCTCGCGGAAAGCAGCTCAGCTGAGAGCAAGAACACGATCTTGGCGACGGATTTTCCAGAGAGCCCGTTCCGGATGTGGGAGATCCCTCTTTTTCTCGTGCTTGGCGCGCTGATTGGTGCAATCACAACAGCTATGGTCTGGCTGCTTCGTAAGGTCGCAGAGCAACGCAAGGTTTGCTGGAAATCGCCCAACAACTGGGTCGTCTTCTACGTGAAATGGGTTGATCCAGTCTTGATTGCGCTGATTACAGCAGCTGCAACATTTTTTCCGGGCTCTTTCATCCAGACGATGTCCATGGAAAATCTGACAAACTTGTTTACCGGAGGCAAGCTCAGTCCTATGTGGTTGTTTGTATCCAAGTACTACACGTTGGCGCTTGTGGGCGTGGTCTACCTCGTTTTGTTGCCGCTGTGCATCACACTCAAGCTTCCAACGGGCGTTTGGCTGCCCAGCTTTATTGCTGGGGCTGCCCTCGGTCGTCTCTTTGGAGAAGCTTTGACTGAATTTCTTCCGTTTTCCACGGCTACACTTGTTCCAGGGATCTATTCATTGGCTGGTGCTGCCGCATGTACGGCTGGATCCACCCGTACAGTCTCGGCTGCTGTGATCACACTCGAGATCACAGGAGCGATGCAGGTGATGGTGCCGGTCTTCTGCGCCACGTTGGCATCGATTGCAGTGTGTAATCTCTGGACTGAGCCCTCGGTGTATGACACCTTGTTGCTCGTGAGTGGGATGCCATACCTCCCACTTCTGGACTTTGATTCGGATCTTTCTGCTGGTGCTATTGTCGAGCCTCATCTGGTGTATATTCCCAAAAGGACGTCTGTCGCACGTCTACTGCTTGTGATCCAACGGCTTCCTGGGCAAGAGATTCCCGTCATCCAGAGTGAGTCGTCCAGAATCTTGCTGGGCGTTATCACTGCAGCTCAGATCAAGGAGCTGATTCGGAATTACTATGCGGAGAACGACATTGAAGACGTTGAGATTGACCTTGGCGAAGAAGTGAAAAGCGCATCTGGCGGACTGTCGTGGGCCACGCTGCGTGACAAAATGTCGAGCAACAAAGTCGGTGGGTTGAACGGCACCATGTCGTATGATCAGCACTACAACTCGCTGTCTTTGAACATGCAGACTAGCAGTTGCCAGCCTAGAGGCACTGTGATGACCAATATCAACCACAATAATGGCGGGTTCCAACTGCCGTTCCTCATGAACGATGTCAAGATGATGGAGCTCATGCGTCAAGGCTGGTCGGACAAGAAGAAGGATCTGCTGGACGTTCCGATTAAGATCACGAAGGGCAATTTCTGCGTCATTCGACCAATGGCTATGACAGTCTCAAGTGCCACTTCACTGGATGACCTCCACATGATTTTCACGATGCTCCGCTGCGATCACTGCTTTGTCTGCGACCAAGGAGCGCTTATGGGCGTCGTCACAACCCGTGGTCTGCTTCAGGCCGGAAATTACAAGAGAACGTGCTGAATACACCAAATCATTTTGGAAATTACAAGAGAACGTACTAAATACACCACATCAGGTATCGATAGATGAACAAGTAAAATACTACCACCAAAATAGAAATGTCACTGCCATTGAATGCTTTGATCTTCTCGATATCTCGGTTGCCAAAAGATCGGCAGATGCTCACAGCAGCGTGATCCGGTGGTTTCTTCGAAAGGTCAAGTACACGGGGGAAGACGCAACGGACAACATGCGGATGTTGGTTTCGAACGAGTTGGAGATGATGGATTTCTTGTTGATAGCTACTAGCGCGTCGCCGACGGAAATGATGCGCGCAGTCACAGACGGACTCTCTGTGTTGTCTTCGAAGTCGATGAATCCTCCCACGACCAGATCTCCTTCTGCAAATACACAGAAAAAGTCACTATTTGCATGGACATTAAACCCCAGCGTAACGTACGATGCATCCGAAGCGACATGCCGAGTCCTTCTCTGCGCTTGGGCAAAGCCACGTCGTACACAAAGGCAGTTTGCAGCGGGATAAGCAGTTCGTTCATCGTGGTCGCCACGTAGTCGGCGCGCAATGAGGGATGCACAGCGATTGTCGTCAGCAAAACTGTGGCAGCTACGTGTTCAGGGATGAAATGACCATAGAGAATCATCATTTCCATGATCTCTTGCGGGAGGACCAACGGCCCTGCGCAGCGAGGGCATTTGCGCTCCATCAAGCGACGGAACGACATGTCGTAGCCATTCAGACGCTGCACCAGTAGGCACGTGTCGCAGGCGCCCAGCATCTGCGTGGCCATCTCCATGACGCCCATGGATGAGGCACCCGAGACGCGCTGCCCCACGAGCTCATTGGTTCGAGCGGGCACCCTGAGGTCGTACGCCTGTTGCTGCTGGACGTCCATGCTGGCGATGGATTGATTCTGTTCAATTGGTGGTACCGTCGAACAGGTAATTCAAAACGGCACCGTGCAATTCATTTTTAATGAATTGATCCAATTTTGGCGCGGCAAATTCATTTGCTTTTGGCGCGCATTGCAGCAAGAGATGGCGGATGAGGATGCGGAGCCCACGGCGTCCTCGGCGGCGGCCGAAGCGTCGCGTGTGGAGAATCAAGAAGACGACGAGGCGCTGGAAGACTTCGCTTTGTCTTCCGATGGCGATATCAGCGGCGCTGAAGATGGCGGTGGAGGCAAAATGAGGCTGGACAAGGCCATGATGAACGAACTGCTGCTAGTGTGCTCCAATCTGGGCATGCTGCGCGTAGTAAACGAGGGCGAACCGTCCGTGTTCATGCGAGGCGAGGACTGTGGAGACTGGATCCACGATTTGCAGCGAGCGATTCGTCGAGACCACGCCAAGCACAAGCTGATCGCCAAGCAGCTCGGCAAGTGGAAGATTCTGCAGAAGAAGCTACTGCCGCTATTGGTGAATCATCAGCACGACTGGTACGTTGCTTTTCACTGCTGTTGCTGATCTATGGCAATCACTGAAGGACTGAGCGTTGTGTTGGCTAATAGGTCGCTGGTGTTTTCGATCCTCAAAGTACTGGTAATGTTGACCATGAAGCCAACGCAGGACTCTACGAACATCGCAGAGCAGCTGCGATACTTACGCGAATACAAGCATGCGTTTCTAACGCAGGAGATTATTCCGATTCTTATGAGCATCCTTGTGGATCCGTTATCACGAAAGGGATCAGCTCGAACAGCCCAGGTATTATCAACTGAATATCTGTATTGCGTTTTGTAAATTTAACGTTACACTCCATGGATAGGATTACCTGATCATGGAACTTGTGCTGACTCTATTTCGTAATTTGCTGGCAATTCCAAATGAAGATTCACGATTTGTCACTTCAACGACGTCGTACATGAGTCATCTGCAGGAGGATTTGGTGTGCAGCCTACATCAAGAGAGTGCCTACGACATGATCCTACTGTTTGCACAGGTAATTAATTATTGTATAGAACCAAATGCAGATTTACGATTTTAATTGCTCAGTCGTGACTTCGAACAGGATATTGACTCAGCCGAAACACGTGAATGGAATTTGCTTGTTATGGAAATGATGGATCTGACGTTGAACTGCTCGACTCCGAAGGCAATTGTGGCGTTCACGAAGCAACAACTACTGACAACACAAACACCCTTGCACACCGCCACCCAAGAAAATTTTGATACACCACCAAGCTTGGCGCCGCGGCCTGTGGCTCATATATCCGGAGAAGATAGCCTTCTAGGCAAATTAAGCAAAGAAAAGAAACGAAGCCATATTACGTCGCAGCGCCACTCAAACTTTGGTGGTGTGATGACCATGGTTGGTCCCACAGGCAGAACTACACTATTGGCCAATTTTTCAAAGGCTAACGATGATCAGGTCCCACAAGCAGTCAAGAAACCAGTTATGCGCAAGCGTGGCAAACGTGGTACCGGGACTCAAGTGACTGACATAAATGAAGTCTTTGGCACGAAGACTAAGGTTACGGAAGCTGATGAGTAAGTTTTTTTTTCTATATCTTGCCGTATGCTGAAATATATTTATTGTTTCTTGATTTCATTTTAGACCGACCATGCTTGTGCTGAAAGAGATTTGTGATACCATCATCGCAAAATCATACTTTCAGTTAACCAATTCACTGAAAACTGAGTTTCGTCGAGGAAGCAGCAAGCTGGTTTCCACAGATCGACTTCAATATTTCCGTCTGGTGTGGTTTCTTACAACATATCATCGTTTGAAGCTTCAAATGCTGAAATCAATGTATCGCCAACAATGCAAGGTGTATGAACGAGCTAAGATCCAGCTGGAGCATGCATTGGATCTTGATAGCACACCACCAACTCCACCTGAGAAGCCTGCCTATGACGAGAAAGCTGTCTTGTCAACCTTAGATATGTTCTCATTCAATTTTGTCCTTCAGTCCATTGAAACTTATGCAAGTGCAAAAAACTATCATGGAATGTCGGTCTCAGTCAAGCTCCTCTCCGAAATGATGGCATATATTTCGGAACTCGCACTAAGTGATGATCCACGTTACCAGCGGATTGCCGACTCACTCCAACACAAAATTCTTTACGAACGTGACTTCTTGGATCGCCTCCCTGTTTTGTTAAAGACGTGGAGCCCTGGCATTTTCCCTCAAGATTACGCCGTCGATGTTATTACGCTTACCCACGTAAGGCGATTGTACTAGTACTTTTGCTCGCTAAAGGTCTAGCTAATCGCTCGTTTGCAGTTGGTTTTCAAAATTTTAGACGCGCAGGGAAATGTGAAGGTTCTTTCCAGAAGAAAAGCTCATTTGAACAGGTATAGTGATTTACTTATTCAGACATTGTTGACAATTTCATTAACAGCCGTTTTGACGATAGCAAGAAAACGAAGCAACGAGACCAGGATGATGGTGAAGATGGGTCTGAAGGCGAAGACGAAGAAGAAACAGAGCGTCAAGCACAATTGATGCTTGAGCTTCAGCGAAAGGAGGCGGATTTTGATGTTCGCAGATATTTCGTGAGTATCGTGTCCACAGACACTATTCGTATGTATTGCCACATACTTTCGAGCTATCGTGACAACAGCCCCAAGGTCAACCATTACATCCACTCGTTTCTTTACCGTGTGAAACACTTCGCGATTCAGCAAGGAGAGAAATGGACGATGCAGCCTCTTCTCTATAACATTCACGTGCTGCTGCTTTTCAACCGAATGCTGCAGGATGCTCATATTCAACGTCTACAGGAGTTTAAGGGCTTCCTTCACTTCGTCCGGGGAGTGATTCGTGATTTTTTTGCACTTGGAGAAAAGAATCATTTGCTGTTTGTGGAATCGCTTCTGCGTCAATCGTATCCATCGAAGTCTTGCTTGCTTCTTCAGAAAATGTATGAGCCAATAGACTCCACGAGTAAATCACGTGCAGAAGCTGTTGCGCTAGGCCGACAAAAGGAAATTGAAACGATCAACGAAATTCGACGAAAGAAAATTGCCATGGACGCTGAGGAATTGGAAGGAGAAACTGAATTTCAATTCACGCTCGAACCGTCTGATTTCCAGTCGTCAACTTTAGTCGCTAATGGTGGTCCTAATGAAGCTCACGACCATGGTGAAGCTGAGTTTGGTGACGACGGATCTGAAACCGAAGCTTCTCGCCCTGCATCTTCAGCAGTAGCATTCGCAAAGAAAAAGCCCACAGTCACAAACCACAAGAAGTCGCAGGCACAGGCTGATCGTGCAAAAAATTGGACCAAGATTGAAGATCGATACTTGGAAAAAGTCTACCGAAAGTTTCGCCATCTTCCATCTGTGTATGAAGTCATTTCATATGAAGATATGTTTCAAGATCGTGATCGAACGCCTGAACAGATTGAACGCCGTGTCAAATATCTGAAATTGCATCGAAAGACCCATGATTCATCTGACGAGGATGAAATCAAAGATGAGAATAAGGCAAAAGAAGAAAATAGCGACGAAGAAATGAGCAGGCTGAAGTCAGCCATGGATGTTGACTTTGATAATGCGATTGAGGATCCGAGGCAAGAACCACGAAGACGTCGATTACGACGCGGTGTGGCAAGGCATGCTGATTCCTCGTCTGAGAGTGACGATGACATTTTTGGCCTTAGCAAGCCACAGCGAGACAACAATACGTCCAAAATGTTGGAAAATGAGCGTATGGCGGATTTACCCGTGGTTAGTGCGAAGGTCGAAGAGATCATGGTTCAAGAGTCTGAAGCACTAGACTCGAACACAACGGAAATCGATGTATCAGTCGAACAGGAAATTCCGACGAAGTCACTATCTGGAAATTTAAAAGACGCAGAAGTTTCTCAAGAGTTAGCCGAAAGAGTTGAAGATACTGAAGTTCTAGACGATTTAGCTGAAAGATTGGATGACACCGAGGTTCTCGAACAGGCATTTGAGGGCGTTGCCAATACTGAGGTTATCGAGGAGCCGTACGAGAACACACAAATTTTGCCTGAAGTGGATGCTCCTACTGACTCGAGTCCGACAGAACCTTCTACTGAGCCAGAAGAAGCTACAACGTCTGGATTACCAGCAAATCCTCTGAAGCGCAGCCGCGAGAACGGTAAGGAAGAGCAAGATGATGACGTTCAAATAGGTTCAGATTCACCGCTGAAAAAGATTCACCGAGCAGCCGTAGATGATGAGCCGGAAGAGATGCTATAAAATTTATGCACGAAGGACATTGCTTGTGCATGTTTAATATGATATCATGTCACTTTTGTCTTGCCTGCCTACTTATTCATGTGCGTCATCCTCAGACCACACCTGTGGTCATAGCTTCGCTCTCTATGGATCCTTCCCTCTCTTTTGTGTCCATATCAATGCGATGCGCGCTAATGATCTCCGAGAAGCACTGCGAGCGCATGAGCGTCTGGTAAAACGGCAAATCTTCTGGGTCACGTGAAGACAGGAACTGCGTCTCGTCGAAGATTACGACGGATTCGTTCGTGTCGCCCACCACCAGACAAGCATTCGTGTGGCCACGCAGCAGGCCGCTGAATAGATCCAGACAAGCGAGACGCACATGCTCGTCCGAAAACGCCAGCTCCGAGTCGCTCGCCATGCCGCCAATACGATCGCATTCGTATCGTTGCGCGTACAGGATTCGATCCAAATCGCGTTTGGTTTGTTCAAATGCGCGAGGCAGAAAGATCTGATGCTCTCGCTCTTGGTCTTGAAGCCCCATTCGACGCCAGGACACGGACTGTTGGCCGACGTACTCGATCACATTCCGATCCATATCAGCGACTAAGTAGAATCCAGATGTCGGGAGGTCTGTGCGTGTGGCGTAGTCGCTATGCACTCCGACCAGAATCGGTGTCGGACATTGCAGATACGAAAGCAGCGACTGTGGGAGCACTGGCGCGTACACATGACACCACGAAAACGGCCGTAAGAGGGATCGAATCGCCTCGGCTCCAACTGTGAGCAGCGTATACTGGCTGGCCACGACCACGATGCTGCATTCCAGCAACGCGCTTGCAAGAATCTGAAGCACCTGCGCACTTCCAAAGTGGCGGAATAGCGGCTTCATGGAGACATCCACAGGCGAATCCAGAACACTGCGCGGCAAATCCACCATACTACTGTGCTTCTTGATGAGCTTATGCGCGTCTACTGTCATGGGGCTAGCCACAAAGCTTGCTCGCTCTTGGCCGCTGTGCGGGTGGTACAGACTAGCCAATCGCTCGGGATCAAACACATCCGAAGGGTCCGATGAACTTGTGATGTGGGTCTCCATCATCTGCCGCAGTGTGTTCACGAGTGGGAATCGAGAGAGAACGCACAAACCCTTGGCCGCGAACATTTCCTCTCGCGCCACGCCCACGCGTACCGACACGTACTTGAGATACACCGATCCGAAAAGAAACCCAGTTCGACCGCTTTGCTGGAACGGGAACAGTACTTCTTTCGGTCGAGGTTCGTCCGCATTGTGTCGTTGGATGAGGACTCGACCGTCAGGTACCAGAAACGCCTTCACCCGACGCGTGAGATCCTCGAAAGCACCTTCCGAAGGTCGTTCTGGGTCAGCGATCGGCATCACACTGAGCGTGGCATGAGCTTCCGAGCCTTCCTGCTTTTCCACAAACGTGGCAAACGTCAGAATGGCGCCCAGCGCAGACTCTTCCTCTTCGTTCAACTCGGACAAATTTGTGGAAGGAGCGTCGTAATTCGGTCGGTAGTGCACTTGGAGACCGTCGGGTAAGTTGGTGAGTCGAATGATGCTCTCCAGATTGAGCATGATGTTGGCATAGTCCGTCTCTTCGTCCGAACTGCCTTCGCTGCTGTCGCTTTCGTCGCTTGGACTGTCCAGATCCTCTCGAATGCGTGAAGAGCTGCCTGTCTTGCCGTCCACCTGCAGCTGCTCCACAAGCGCCTCGAATTTGTCCGACTCGCTGTTGTCTTCCGTCTCAGTCGAGACATTAAGAGACCGCTGGGATACAAAGTCTGATGTCGAGAAGCGCTGCAGCAACTTCGGTGGCGAGTCGGCTTTGGACTCATCACGCTCCATCTGAATCCGCGAATCCTTGAGCGCCACCTTGTACAAGTTGCTCTTCATGAACCGGTCGAACCAGGACGATCGCAACATGACGAAAATCTCCTGCTGCGCCTTGTTGAAAGCTGCTTTCGCGGCAGCCGGCTGCATTTTGGCATCTAGTTGTCGTGACTCAATGGCGAGCAGCAGATCGTTCTTGGTCGCAAGCGTGATGGCCTGAGAGTCGTTCTGCGCCTTTTGCACCAGCACACGCGCGAGACGCCAGAAGAGCGCGTAGTTCTTCTCGCTTTCCTGCAAAAGCGGCTTGAGTACGTACTCCACGTGCAGCCAGAAGTAGAGCTCGAAATGCTGGCGACTCTGCATGAGAAATAACAAAAAGTAATGCGCAGCGCGTGGTTGCTCCAGTATCCGCTCCATGGGCACCGACTCCAGGTCGTTCTCCGTCTCGATCAGCATCTGCAGGTACTCGTCGCTCTTAAGAAAGCGCGGCATCTCTTCGCGCGTGAGTCTCATGTACGCCAGCTTCTGGATCGGGAAGAACGCGTCCAGTACCTTGGCCTGCGAGTCCAAATTGTCGCGCACGAGCTGCTCGAGTTCCGGCGTGAGCTCCAGCGTCGTGGAGATCTGGAACTCGGACGACTTGTCGATGTACTTGTGCCAGATCTTGAGCGCCTGGTCGCGCCGTTTCTCCTCAGCCACAAGCTGCAGCTGTTCGATCTCCAGCAGGAAGAGCAGCACGTGGTGGTAGTTGGTCTTGGTCGAGACCATCTCCTCACTGCCGTCAGCTGAGAGCCATCGCAACAGGAACGGCAGCTTCTTCGGGTCCTTCACGATCTCCTTGAGCGTGAATGGCACGTGGCCCTGCAGCCGCTGGAACGAAGCCGCCGAGATGCCCAGCATCCTCTCCCGCTTCTCCTGCGCGCTCATGGTGCGCGTCTTGACCGCAGCCGACAGCCGCGATGCCTTGTTGTTCCACTGCAGACGGTTCGGCCGGAAGAGCTTGCGCAGCTTGGCGCTCACAGGGAACGGATAGGACGGATCCGACGGCGACTGCGTCTGCGCGGCTCCTTTGAGCGCTGACGTGGCTGGCACTGGAGTGTTCGCTGCAGCTGAGGCTTTGGGTGTGGCAGCGGGTTTGCCCCGCCCCAGCGAGAAGTGGTGCGTAACGGGCATGGAGCCTGCGCGCGCCACGTTGCCAGGCGCGTTGCTGCTTCTGTTGACGGTCGAAGGCGTGGCAGAGGATGTGGAGGAGCCTCGCACGGGTGCCACGGCTGTGGGCTTCTCCTCACCGAAGAGCCACGAGTCGAGACTCACGTGGCCCTTGAAGCCGATCGCCGGCATTTGAAGGGTTACGTTCTGCGTTGTGGGGGGACAAGGGGGAGGAGCAGTTGTACCCCTGAGTTGGAGTGGACCACATCAATGATGTCAGCACCTACAAAGCTGTGGAGAATATAGCTTCGCGGACCACACGACACTCAATGACAATGTTGACGACTGTGGTGCCGTACAGTAGAAGCCACGACTGCAATGTGTTCTTGTGTTGCTAGGACATGCGCACCCGCCACCAAGTACCTGACATCGTAAAATCACGGCTGCAAGACGCAGAGCTTGCTGTTTACGTGGGAAGTGGACTATGTCCATGTCGCTACAAGCGGCTGCTGTACCAATCGATTCTTTGTATCTGTCACCATGACGATTTTCATGTTAGTCACTTGACAACCTCCAGCTTTTCTACTTTCTACGGCTCACGAAGAGCTCACGAAGGCATGCATCGATTGGCAGCAACATCGTCTATACCGGTGGCCACCCCATCGACTTCGTAAGAGATGCGTGATCGCCCAGTGGACAAACTCAATCTCTTGCTAGTTGAGTGACCAAGCAACGTGCAGATGCCCATGCACAAATACATCGACTCTCTCTGTATGATTGACAAAGCCACGCATTTCCAACTACTATTACCGAGGCTGAAAACAGTGCAAAAGTCACAGACTATGAATTACAGAGGTCAGCATTCGAGCCGTGGTGGTTTATGAACAATGTGGCAGTTTAACAATCAGAGAGTAGAGCTACTGTATTACACCACTCAGCTCTTGCTCGCACATTTCTCTAAGCAAGAGCCATTTTTTATAGTGTACTCTAGCCGCGGCCAAGTCGATCGTACAGATCGGCGTATTTTTGAATGCCTTGTTGTTGAGAAAACCGCTGAACAACAGTACGGCGCGCATTCTTGCCCAATACTGTTCGTAGGGTCTCGTTCTTGTATAGCGATAGTATCGCTTGGCTCAGTGCATACGGAGTTGGCTCCCGCAGAGCGATTCCGTTGTATCCATCGCTCAAATATTCGCCGACGCCGCCCGAAGCAAAACCCACGACCGGAACACCGACACTCATAGCTTCTAGAGGAGCTAGCCCCAGAGTCTCGAACAAGCAGGTGCTGGCGTAGACATCCATCTGACGTAATTGAGCCACCAATGCCTTCTGATCAGTGTAGATACCGTCAACAAACTCCACGATACCAGGAAAGACTCGCCAGGTTTTGGCCAATTCCTTGAGCTGAGGCTGAAGCGGTCCATTTCCAATAATGCGCACGCGACAGACGGAGCATTCCTCTGCGAGATCCTTGGCAGCTTCCACTAGCATCCCCACGGACTTTTCGGTCGCTAGTCGACCAATGTAGCCTACGACAAACTCTGTGGCGGAGTGTTTTCCCTCCTGCCGAAATACCGACGCCGGGGAAAACAGATCCACGTCTACGCCACCATTGCAAACATAGGACCGTCTGGCAGCTGCACGAGCGCTCGCGACGCTCGGATGATTGAGCGCAAAGTGCGACGGAGCCAGTAGCGCATCCACAGCGATCGGCATCGGATACAAGTTGGGAAGCTCTACGACCACAGCTCGTACTCCAGCTAGACGTGCTGCGTATAGCGTCACCCGATCATTCACAGTTCGCGAATTGGCGAAAGACAGCACGCCGCCTCTACACGAACGCAGATTGTTGATCATCTTGTTCCATACGATGGCCATGAACGGCGGCTGAATCGTGTCCAGCCAATTAGTGTTACTACTCTCTGGCCAGTGCGCTCTCTGAGTAACAGATGCGTTGAGAAGCTCTGGAAATATTCGCTCTATGCTGGCTAGCATCACTTCATCCGATTGCCCCGCAATAGTGACGTTGTATCGCATGGCGTCGTCAGCGTTGACCTGTTGTGTGAAGACACGTTAAGATACATGTCAACCACTACGCTAAATTCACACGCACCATCAATGGTTGGCCGTCAATGGCGACACCGAGAGCTCTCACAGACCGCACCCATGGCGCCTGCTCGTTCACGATCTCGAAAGTCTTGACTGCCAGTTTGTATCGATCAGGTTGCTGGCTGAGCTCTCGCATGATGCGAAGCCAAATTGTCTTTTGCCCATCAACGACTGAGGATGCGCCCGTGACGAAGCAGATTGGCACTGGCGCTTGTTTAGAGCTGACAAATAGCGATGGAAAAGCTGGCGCTGGCAAATTCGCAATCACTAGAGGCCGGTCTTCGCCAGGTGTCAATTTGTGTATCCAGTACGGCGCTGGCTGGCTCTGTGGCACGACGATCTCAATATGCAGCGACGTCTGGGCTACCAATTCATGGCGAAATCGCCCCCACTTCCAAAGCTGGAAGCTCCAGAACTGACTCCCAGGTTCGAGTCTGCTCATGTCGACGACCGGAAGCGGATGCAAGTGAATGTACTCGCCAAGGATCCGGACGCCTGTGATAACGAGGAATCCGTCGCGGGGTATTTGGAACCCGTGCGTCTGGAACCGCAGAGAGAACTTGGGCAGTGTGAACGAGTGCGGAGCTACCTGCCAGTAGGAATGGTTGGGTGGGAACGTCACGCGGATGGACGGTGATGACGCACTCTCGTCTACAGTGCTCTCTTGGATTGGGAAAGGCAGTCGAGGCTGCGATCGCTGTGCACTCGCACTGGCATAGAGAATATCACGCGATGCATCGCCAGAGCAGAGCGATTGCAGCTCAAGCAGCAGCAGAGCCAAGAGCCTGCACGCGACCAGGCGCATGATTGACAAAAAGATCCCATGGCGACCCATCGAAATACCACGTGGACCACATAAAGTGTACCCATCTGGAAAAGATCGGGCTGGTTGTGGTATGTCGCATTGCAACTGTTCAAGTGGATCTTGGTCTGTCCGTTGTCGTTGCTCCGCCGTCGTCGACGCAGTAGCCGCCTTGGTGGCACTGTGCAGCAGTTTTGTCGCAGCGTCGTACTTGAAAAGCTGGTTGATGTTGCTTCCACAGAGCGCTCTTCTGCGCGCTGCGGAGCATGAATGCACCCCTTGAGGTCACGATTTGGCTGGACGATTGAACCGTGAACGTCTTCTTTTCGGTTGACCACTTCTCGAGCCGCCACTGCTCCTGAAACGAGCTCATGGCGTTCAATTGCCCAGCTCGGGGGCTCGTTTGTGCTGTCGAGGTAACTGAAAATTCATTAAAACGACGAGACCAGAACAGATATTATGCGGTGAGTATGAAAGATCTGCGACACTAGATGAGTGATTGAACTGACCAAATCACAGGCTTATTTATGAGAAGTCGCGATCAGGAGACCCACAATGTCTGGGGCATCATGCCACCATGCAAAGCTTGATCTCGCGACGAAGTCACGTCGCGATCAAAGCTCGGTGGTGTGTGCTGTCCTCGAAACGGACCGTCTTGTGTGTGTGTGTGAGTGCGTGTGTGTGGTGGGGGGGGGG